>VBSM01000500.1:1959780-2055195 GCA_008086735.1 Cheirogaleus medius
AAAAAAAAAAAAAAGAAAAGAAAAACTAGCACACTGGCTATTCAATGTGGAGTACAAATTAAAACCAAACAAATGAAAAACACACAAACCCTAAATATTTTCCCTGTAGTTACAAAAATGAAGAACTGTCCTGTGTGCATCTTTCCCTCTCGATTATTCCTGAGATTTTTGAATTTTACAATTTATACTAATATGTCACTATACTGGATATAGTCTTTGGACGCTGTCTTGTGATAAAAAGCAGATGAAATGAATTTTCAGTTGAAATGTGCTTTGCAGTTAGCTATTCCATGTTGGTAGGGGCCTTTTTAGAGGAGACCTTTGCAATTAGACGTGAGCAAGTTTAGAAGGCTTCATCAGAGGGTGAATAGGAGTGCTGGATCTACTCGGAATGTCGTCTCTTCATAAGAAGACACAGAGACAAAGTGATTTTTGCTTCCAAATACACTTGTAACGATATTCAGGCATTTGACAAAGAATAATTGAAAACTTGTATATGTTAGGTGCTAGGGAATACAATAGTATTAATAAAATGACACTCTGCCCTTAGGAATTTACAGTCTAGGGAGGGAGGAAGATTGTAAACAAACACGCTGATAAATAAACAATTACAAAAGGTGCTGAGTGCCATGCTAGAGAAGAAACAGATGTGCATTATCTCCACATTCTGTGTTAGGAGGCCCCTGGCCCATCAGAAAGGCCATCAAGTCCACCCATCAGTCTTCCAGTTGAACCAAAGGACATTGGATTTAAGGTCAGATGACCTGGATTCAAGCCCTGCCATTTATTAGCTGGGTGTTTCTGGGCTTCTGCCTCTGGATATACGATAAAAGAATGGCACTGGCTACCCTCCCAAGGCCCTTTGCAGCTTCTGCCATTATTACTATGTGTCGGCACCTTTCTAGAACCTCATCTTGGAGGAGAGCCATGTGAAGATTTGGATAAAGGTGAAAAGACAGCAGCTTGGTGTAATGCAGTGTCTTTTCAACTTCTCTACTGTAGTTTTTCAAACTGCCTTTTTTTAAAATTTCTTTTTTTGGGAGACCTAAGATTCTAGAGAGCTGCAGGCAAGGCTGTAGCAGAGCGGTGGAGAGAAGATAGGGAGAGGGCAGGGAGCAGGTGGGGTTGGAGGCTCAGGGCACCTCCCACTCCAATTTCTCTTAGATGTGCTCTGCCTTTGTTTGTAGATTACACCATGCTTCTAAGGAAGATTTCATCTAAAGAATTCATCTGCTAAAAGAACAAAGCATTCTAAAATTACTGTTGTAGTCCAAATAGTCTTCGAAACTAGACAATTCTAGATTCCACACAGCCATGTGTCCCTTAAGGACGCGAACGCATTCTGAGAAATGCATCCTTAGGCAGTTTCACCAGTGTGTGAGCATCGTCGAGTGAACTGACACGAACCTAGATGGTACAGGCTGCAGTACACCTCGGCTCTGTGGTATATCCTCTTGCTCTTGGGCTACAAACACATCAGTATAGCACGTCACTGTACTTGAAGGGGTGGGGGACCCATGGCCTTCTGATTTCGAGATTGTTCTTTTTTAAGCACCAAAGGAGGCAAGAAAAGCTTCATCTTTCTCTGCTGCACCCCTTTTAATAAAAGGATTTGTTTTGTAAAATTGGAATTCAGTCAAAAGGCTGCACTGTACACTTAGACTACACTAAATTCATTAAAAAATGTCTTTATTCAATAAGTCAACCTTAGTTTACTGTAACTTTTTTTACTGTATAAACTTTAAAACTTTTTTTAACTTTTTGCCTCTTCTGTAATAACACTTAGCTTTAAACACAGATTGTATAGCTGTCAAAATTATTTTCTTTATATCTTCTTTGTATCTATAAGGTTTTTTCTGTTTTTAAATTTATTTTTTACCTTTTAAACTTTTTTGTTGAAAACTAGGATGTAAACACACACATAAGCCTAGGCCTGCGCAGGGTCGGGATCATCAATATCACTGTCTTCCTCCTCCACGTCTTGTCCCACTGAAAGGTTT
Organism: Cheirogaleus medius; assembly: GCA_008086735.1. Lineage (NCBI taxonomy): Eukaryota > Metazoa > Chordata > Mammalia > Primates > Cheirogaleidae > Cheirogaleus > Cheirogaleus medius. Next base: position 1,961,781 of record VBSM01000500.1, read on the forward strand.
CCAGGGGCAATAGGGCCGTCATCTCCTAAGATAACAATTCCTTCTTCTGAAATACCTCCTGAGAGACCTGACTGAGGCTGTTTTACAGTTAACTTTGTTTTTTACATTAAGTAGAAGTACGCGCAATTCACAATTGCAAAGATGTGGAAACAACCCAAGTGCCCATCAATACATGAGTGGATTAGGAAAATGCAGTATATGTATACCATATGTATACTCAACTACAAAAAACAGTAGTGATCTAGCACCTCTTGTATTATCCTGGATAGAGCTTGGGCCCATCTTTCGAAGTGAGGTATCGCAAGAATAGAAAAAACAAGCACCACATGTACTCGCCATCAAATGGATACTAACTGATTAACACTAAGGTGCTCACATAGAAGTAATATCCACTGGGTGCCGGTCAGGTGGGAGGGGGCTGGGAGGGGGTGTGTAAACTCACAACTAATGGATGCAGTGCACACTGTATGGGGGAAGGGCACGCTTATAGCCCTGGCTCAGGCGAGGTTATATGTAACCAGAATGTTTGTACCCCCATAATATTTGAAAATTAAATAAATTAATTAATCAAATAATGATAAAAAGTATAGTAAACACATAAACCAATAACAGAAGTTGTTTATTATCATTACCAAGTATTATGTACTATACATAATTATAGGTGCTGGAATTTTTTTTTTTTATTGTAGGCTTTTCAATGGTCTAAAAGTTCTAGACTTTTAAATACAACTGACAGTTCAGTAGGTTTGTTTACATCAGCATCACCTTAAACATGTGAGTAATGTGTTGTACTACAACATGGCAATAAGAATTTTTCAGCTCCTTAATAATCTTGTTGGACCACTGCTCTATACTTGATCCACGCCCGTGACTGAAACATCATTATGCAGTGCACTTGAGTAGTGTTTTTTTTTTTTAAATCCCTTGAGTCTTTATCTCATTATCTCTAAAATGGAATTCAAACCTATCCTATGGGTTTTTTGCAAGACTTATAAAATATTGCCTGGGAGAGAGGAAGTTACTAAGGAATGCAGCTCAATGTTCTTATTTATATTTATAATTAATGTGCACAAATTATAAATGTATTATCATTAATATTTCTTTTTCAAAAAGTGCTGTGATGATAAAATCAAACCCTTGGGTGAATTCAAACATGGCCACTTTGTATAACAAATTCTGTGCTGCTATTTCTGTCCCACCCAGGATTTCTTTTGAATAGTGGAAATTCATCTGGAAACTTAATCTGATTCCTCTACACAGAGCAGTTCTTGATGTGCTACTAATTCTGCCAAATGGACTGACTTGACTGCTCTCTTAGGATACAGAATTATATAAAGAGAAGTAGAGTTGAGAAAGGAAAGGCAAAAAGTTGTGTGTACATATGGTGATCGGATAACTGCTTTAGACATATTTGGTCTGTAAACACCTGTGGAAACTTGCATATATCTCTTTTGTTTTTCCAGATTTTGCTCATGGGAGAGAGACGCAATTTGTTCTTTGAATTTTGCCATTGTATTTTAACATACATGCTGATTTAATCATGCTGGTCAAAATTTTCTTTTTATAGCATCCAGACAGCTTGTGCATATAACTACATGCAGTTTTCTTTTGTGGCCAACTGGCTACCATATGGAAGTCAGCTGAAATGTATTTTGATTATATAACTCTCTGCACATAGGCACATCATCTCAAGGAGGCTCAGGGCAGCATAGTGACAAGTGAATTCAGCTTGAGACTACAGTAAAGACGTGAATCTGATAGTCTGGCATTTTTCAACCCACCATGACTGCTCTAAGAAAGGCCCATAAAGTTGCAGTCAATGCATTAAATTATCTTTTTATATTGGGCTTATAAAAATATGTGTTCTCCAACCTTCTTTAGGTGTGATAGTGTTACAAAGATCTCTTTAGTAATTTGACTACTTTAATAAATTCACAATAAAAAAATAAAAGAGAAGACAAAGGAAGACCAGAATTAGTGGTTAGAGTTGTTGAAATGCATATGTAATTTGTTCCCTTTTTTAAAAATTGGAATTGGATTATTCTATTATACATAGATTGCAGTCAGAAAAATGAAGAATAAAAACTGCTTTTTTCTTTATTATTCATCCCTGTAAATATTATTTTAAAGGTCATTTAAAATAATTGTCTTATTGCAACTTAATTATAAGTTGTGTTTAAAATGTTAAAATTTATAGTAGAAATAAATCAGGATTTATTTTTAGTCTCAAATTTAGGCATGTAAGATAATAACGTATGGTAGTTTTATAGGTTCTGTTAGATATTTGATTCCCATTTTGGCATTTGCTTTCAGTTGACCTGACATGAAGATAAAAATGACAGCTATTTCTCACTTGGCATTTGAAAGATAAGAGCAATAAGAAACTCAGCAAAACTCCTAGAGGATTTTCATAGGGAAAATAAGCATATTGACATTTTTTGACTTTTGTATATTGATTTTTTTTGGCTCCAGCTGCTCCAAAGCCATTAAGAGTTAGAGTTAATCATTCTTGATTTTTTATTGTTAGTCCCCTTATTCATAATGCTCAATAATAACAATACTACTTAGTTTTATTTCTGCTCACATTCAGTGCCATGGTAAAAAAAATTTCACAAGGTAGCATTCTGAAATTCTTGCAGGTAACTGATAAAATATGTGGTCTATAAGTAGGCTGTTGATAGATGCTTTAGAAAGAGTAAATTTTGTTAATTTCATGGGTGTTCTCAGGATGATCGTAAACAACCCTACCGTGTTAAAACTATCACTATATCTTTCCTATAAAGACAACCTGAAGGCTCCTTTGAAATATGTACAAGTCTTTATTTTTTTTTAATTTATTGATGAAGTCAGCTTACTTAGCTATGAAAGGAATCACTGTTCACCCCTGTGTTAATGTCTACTTTCACTGTGAGTTTATGAAAACTTCTTGATAGAGATTGATGTCTTATCTAATAAGCACTATCACTATTAATTCACAAAGTATTATGATTATATAACTATATACACATATATATGCATATCAGATGAGTATAGATTTATATCAAAATTTTAAACCCAGGGAAAAAAATGGACAGTGTGGTAGGCAGAATGGTCACCCCACTGCAAAAGATGTCCATGCCATAATTCCAGAAACCTGTAAAAATATTATGTTACATGACAAAGGAGGAATTGCAGATGGAATTAAGGCTCCTATTTTAGTCTGTTTGTGCTGCTACAACGAAATACCCAAGACTGGGTTGTTTCTTAAGAACAGAAATTTATTTCCTCACAGTTCTGGGGGCTGGGAAGTCCAACATCAAAATGCCAGCGGGTTCCATTGTTCAGGGAGGACTACATCCTCTGGAGGGGAGAGGAGGAACACCTGGCCCTTACCTGGCAGAAGAACAGAAGTTTCCAAAGCTACCAAAGGCTGTGAAGCCAATTTTATAAGAGCCTTAATCCCATTCACGAAGGAGCAGTCCTCAAGGCTAATCACCTCTTAAAGGCATCTCTTAATACTATCACATTAGCAATACCTGAATTTTGCAGGGAACTTATGCAAACCATAGCAGTTATTAATTGGTTAACCTTAGAATAGATAATCCTGGGTTATCCAAGTGGGCCCAATGTAACTAAAAGTTTTCTAAAGGAGAAAGAGGGTGACAGAGAGAAAGGAGAGTAATGAAATACAAGAAGTACTCACCACTGTCTCTGAAGATGAAGGAAGTAATTTCACCAGCCAAGGAATGGTGACAACCCCTAGAAGATGGAAAAGGCAATAATCAGATACTCCCCTAAAGCCTTACAGAAGGAACACAGCCCTGACAACATCTCGATTTTAGCCCTGTGCAACCCATTCCAGACTTACAACCCTGCAGGACTGTAAGATAAATGCATGTTGTTTTAAGGCACTGAGTTTGTGATAATTTGTCACAGCAGCAGTAAAAAACTAATACAGACGGCAAAAGACAATAATGTCTATTAAATCACACAGTGATGGAACATCCATTAAATAGCAGTTTATTAAATAGAGCTTACTTTCTCCTGCCCTATCTTAGGAGTAATTAAAATATCCTCCATGAATCAGAGCGGCAATTACACTTAAGTGTCAATTGCCATGATAGTAGCAAGGCTTATGATTCCTCTACTGATTGCATTAGTAAGGCAGGGGACTAATGAATCAGCACTGTGGTGGAACCCCACACATTTTACCACCCATGTACACAGAGATCTTCATTCATCTCCTTGTTCCCAAGGTTCTCCATTAGTATACAGGGACACTGGATCATGACTAGCCCTGGGCACAAGCAGAGTTTAGCTGCCTAAGTAGGTTGGTTTGCAAGTCCAGGAAAAGCTTATTAAACAGAGTATGAGAACTAGAAGGTAGTTTTGATACCATCTAGTCCAAAACTTGGGGTTTACCAGTGAGCAAATTCAGATCCAGGTCACTCAGCTGGTAGGTGGAAAACTGAGATGAGAATCCAGGTGTTCTGTTTCTTCCTAGTTCTGTGTTGTTTCCACTGCATCATGAATTCTAGCCAGAACCACACATTCAGTCTCTGACTGATCCACAATTAGAATCACCATCAAGTTAGACACCAGTGAGGCATGACATCCAGGAAACCGTAATTTGTATCTGTGCATGTACCCTAGATTCCCTAAGCTTTCCCATTAACACCAAGAAACTCAAGGGGAAAATGAAAGTTCCATATTCAAGAGTAATTGAGACCAGCATCATTCATGGATATTAATAATATGACCTTTTTATGGTGAGAATCACCAAATCATTAAGTCATAAAGAACAGTGGGCTTATATTTTAACTTGGTTATTAGCTGCAATATGAGCTACTGAATTATTAAAAAGCTTTGAGCTTTGGATATGAACATGGCCCAATCTTTTTTAACTTTCTAGTTATGGTGCTTTATGTTAATTATTCAACTGCTCTGAGTCTAGGATTCCGCCTCTGTACAATGGAACTGACTGCACTATGTCAGAGAGCTATTGGAATGAATAAAGGAACTAACATTAGCAAACTCCATACTGTTATTTGGAATATAATAGGTGCTGAATAAATGGTATACAGAGGGAAATGCTTGAGGAAGTTCAAGGGCCCAAGAGTCAAAAGAAAGGCTCGAAAAAGCATCAGGGAAGAAAGGGCTGAGAGAAGGTCAAAGGCAAGGAGAGGAGGGAAGAATGGAAGGAGAGAAGAGAAACCAGCAGTGTTTTATAAAGGTGATAATTGAGGAAGGTGAGAGGAAGAAAAAAGAAAACCATGAGCAATTGAGATCACCAGTTATTTTATTCTGATTCATCTCTTTAAAAAATTACCTTGTAAGAGAGATCTTTGCTCTTTTATGTGCTAGTGAATACCAGGTGGGAATCTCTCCTTTCTTTTTCTTAATGTTGAGCCTGAACAAGGGCATGCTCTCCTTTTAAATATCCCTTCTGCCTGAAGCTTTGTTACAATGTGATCAAATAGGGTCTCCCTGGTTTATGTGACTGATCTGAAGTTGAATGATGTACCCGACAGATGCTTTTAAACTGCCCCATCTGCAACCTGAACCAGAGACTCTGTGATCCCAAACCACTGTACTTACAAGTGCTTTTCCCTTTCCTTGCAGTCCCCACACTCACTGCCCAAAAGAATAAAATTCCTCCCATAAAACGTGATGAAATAGAATAACGCATTTTCCCAAACCTGCCTGATTATACCCCAGTAGCATGGCTGTTTGCAGATTCTGATTCTTACCTCAAGGTAATTCTTACAATTAGAAACTGACACGTGCAGAAATGAAGAAACTTGAGAGTAAAGCAACTTACCCCAGTGACTGAGCCATTCTTAATGTGGTACCATCACTCTCCCAACAACAGAAAGTTGACACTTTGACGGATAGGTTTAGGATCCGTGTTCTTATATAAGTCACTCTGTTTTGCTGAGCTATCTCATTGTCACTAGTGATGATAATTTTATGGATAACTCTGGTCTGTGTTGTCGGTACTCAAGTGGCACCTCTCCTCTGAACGTCTTCATTATGCTCTTGTACAGACTAGTCATTCCTGCTAGTCATTCCTGTCCTGTTCTATGTCATGCCTGGAAATATGAGTTTCAATCACACTGTGTGACAGCTAGTTGTCCCATATTTCTCAAGACTCCATGCCCTTTAAGGTGGAGATAATTTCTTATTCTTCGAGTCCTCGGTCTTCTGCTTGCCTGGGACATGGTCAACAGTCAATGTTTTTTGAGTTAGTACTGAATGTAGACTCTTATGAAGATGTACGTAGGGAGGCCAGGCGTGGTGTCTCATGCCTGTAATCCTAGTACTCTGGGAGGCTGAGGTGGGAGGATTGCTTAAGTTCAGGAGTTTGAGACCAGCCTGAGTAAGAGCAAGACCCCATCTCTACTAAATATAGAAAGAAATTAGCCAAACAACTAAAAATACATGGAAAAAATTAGCCGGGCATGGTGGCGCACGCCTGTAGTCCCAGCTATTCGGGAGGCTGAGGCAGAAGGATCACTTGAGCCCAGGAGTTTGAGGTTGCTGTGAGCTAGGCTGATGCCATGGCACTTTAGCCCAGGTAACAGAGTGAGACTGTGTCTCAAAAAAAAAAGATGTACATAGGGGTTGGGAAAATTGAGCGTATCCCAGGAAAAGAACAGGAAATAGTAGTAAGAGATTTGCCTAATACCACCTTTCTATACAGTCGTGTCTCCGGACACCAGTTTCCTTATCTGTCTAGAATTGGTGTAGAATTGATCTCAGAGGTCAGTTTGAGTTTATCACTCTATATATGAGCCTCTGATACTTAAAATCTTATTTTGTGCTCAAATTGCAAAGAATTCTGTAGAAATTAAATGGGGAGGGAGGTGTTGATTATGATTAACTGGAAGTATATTATTTTGTGACATGAAGTTGAACAGTAATATATTTTGTATCTAATACTGCAGCATTGAGCTGCTGCCTCAAGTGTTATAAGCAGTTTATAAGACAAAGACCTTGTGAGGGTCTGTATGTAACAGCAAAGGATCGCTGAAATATTAAGATACAGAATTTACAGTAATTGCATTAGGGCTTCCTTTGCATTAATTAATATATTTCCTCTGAGATGACTCTTGCCAAATTGTTTGGCTTCATTTCCGATTTAATTGTGTGTGAAACTAGAACTGTCCCAGAAAGTGAGGCTGTGAAGGTTTTATTGTAGGAAAATCTTGTGTCTGAAATCGTGAGAGTGGACCAGGGAGAAGAGAAGCGAGGTGGATGTTGTTCTAGAGAAGCAGAAGTCCGCACCAGCAACTTCAGTCCATTTGAAGTTAAGAGTTGATAAGGGAATTGGCCAATGAAGTCACGTCTGCACGCATTTTCTTAATCCCTCCTTTACACCCATGTTGCAAGGCCAATTTTGAAGAGAGAATGAGTGTTGCGTTCTCCATGGTAAATTACTCTGCTTCTTCACCAGGAGGAGCGGGTAGATCCTGTTTGCATCCTTTCAGCTGCTCTTAATAAGCCCCCAAGGACTGAGTTAATGTTTGTGGCCTAGAGTAGGCAAAAGGCAACAGCAGGAATTATCCTCTGCATGCAAATGGTGGAGAACATGAGTTCCTTCCTTCCCCATCTAAACCAGAAGAGATTTACCTGCACAGTCCTCCTCTCTGCTTTTTAGTGATGTTTGGGGGATGGAAGAGATCCGTGGCCTTTGACCTCAGACACACCAGGCTGGTTTCCAATTTCACTTTAACTCTCTGAGCCACAGTGTTGTCCTCTATACAAATGGAATAACAATGCTGCAAGCTGGTACAGCTACGTGATTTGCAGGCTTGGCACTAACTGAAAATTGGGACCCTTTGTTTAAAAAATAAAGATCTTCAGGACAGGGAGGGCAGAGTGTTAAATCAAGTGGAAGGACCCTTCCAAGGGCAGGGCCTGTGAGACTGGCAGGTCACAGACTCATGAAGTTGCCCCTGCTGTGCAGGTGGATTGCCTGTTGTCTCTTGATATCTTCCCTTGTTTATGTCTGTATCTCAGGGAGCCGATCTGCTGAAAACTACATTTCCACTGGCTGCTAGCTGTTAACCAATGGGAGGCAGTGGTAGTGATAGGGAAAACCCCCCGCCCAGGGGCCCCATGGCTGAGCTCACTGCTGATTGGATGCTTTTTGAATCCCACTGCTGATTGGATATGTAAAGCTTATTGCTGATTGGATGTAAAGCTTGTTGCTGATTGGATACTTTTTGAATCCCACCGCTGATTGGATAATTCCTCATGCTCATAGTTGATTGGTTGTGTGTAACCCCAAGAAGTGTATAATATTGGAGGAGAACAAGGAAGCGGTGCTCAGAATTTGGTGGCATGCCCCTCTGAGCCCACTGGCGAAATAAAGGCTGATTCTCTGACCCTCTGTGTGCCACTTGGTTCTTTCCCTGCTCAGTCGCTGTTAACACTTGCTGGAACAGTGGGAGACTGGAGGGTGAGAGGGAGGGAGAAGCAAGTTATTTCCCTCTTTCGCTCCCTCTTTCCCCCACCTCACTGTTTCTCTTTGAAATAATGAGAGACCTACTTTGCTCCTCTTCTAGTTCCAGCTTCTCTTGGACAGCCCTCCTTCTGGGGTCCCACCTTCCCTGACCCCACTTCTTGCTGGCCAGTTCCCTCCAGGTGGCCCAGCGTCCCTGCTCTTACAACACTGCCCTTTCCTTGCAGTCCTCCAGCCTTAGTTCCCCTTCTAAATATTCTGTATTCTGCATGGAATCTGATACAAATGTCTTCCCTGAAAGGTTACGTATGACAAGGAACAAATTTGTCTAAAGCAGTTGTTTTCAACTGTAGATTGCAATTTATTTGTGCATATTGAAATTCACGTAATGGGTCAAAACCAGTATTTTAGAACACAAAATAACTTAAAGTAGAAAATAAAATATCACAGTGTATTGTGTGTGTTAAGGTTCAGTGCAGTTTCATAAAACTTTGAGTTATCTGTGCGTGTTTATGTGGCATGTACTGGTTCATGATATAAAAATGCATTACTTTTTAGCAACTGGGATCTAAAAAAAATTGAAAGCCAAGGGTCTAAAGTTTCTGGCACATAATAAGCACTTAACATAATATCAAAGCAACTATAGTAGCCATCCAAGACCATGTCATGTAAACAAAATCCGATCAGACAGCTCAAAGAGCTTATCATTCCAACTCACTTGAGTTCATTAGAGTAGTTCCATGTAGTTGGGCCAGGATGTACTGAAATGGCCAAAACGTTCACTTACATTTGTTTGATTACACCTCGACAGGCCCAGCCTGAGTCACCAGCCTTGGCTGAAAGAGAAGCCAAGCGAGGTTGAAAGAACAGAAACAGTTTTAAAATGACATTTTATTTTTCTATGAGTCATCGCAAATATGTCCCCGCCACATCTTTCTCCTCCGGCTGAATGCTTTCAAATTGGCAGGTCTCACCCAGAAAAGTGGGGATGGAGACAAAGTGATGGGATAAATCAGCTCCCCAATCAGTGGATTAGTAGGAGTACCACCTCTGCCATTCCTCTGTTTCAAAAGTATCAAAAGACACTGTGGAGGTGACTATGCTCCCAGACAGCCAGGAGACTGGTAAATGACAAATATTATCAACCATCTGACACCTGGTAATGGAAAAACTTAAAGAAATCACAGGTTACTTTATACTTCCAGGGCCACCCCAGCTATAATGGATGCCATTAGCTATGTGTTGGGACCACACCTAGGAAAAGGACAAGCAGAAAAACAATCAACAGAATTGTTAGCCCCCTTGCCTATGTCTTGTCTATTTCATCAGGCAAGGAAACTCAACTTGAATCCATCCAACTCCAAAGAACAATGGATCTGAGAACTATCAAAGAGCGATAGGTCATATGGATTTTTCTGCTCCGTCAGACAGCGCAGGACTCTGAGACTTACCCAGGACTCTCCCTGGGGCTGAGGGTGGCCCTTCTAAGTGCTCTCATGCTGGTTGGATAGCATGGTGGGCTCACTCTTCTTGGTGCTGGTTTTGTGTATCTGTAGTTACAAGCCGAAGGTCTATTTCTGCTGCTGCAGGGGACAGTGTTTGCCAAAGTCAAGTGACACAGAAAAAGAGCAGAAATCACTAACATTTACATAGTATTAATACTTCTGTTGTGCCTGATGCTGTCTTGATTATTTTACACATCTAAATTTATTTAATCCTCACAACAACCCTATGGGGTGGTTACTATTATTATCCTCATTTCCCAGATGAGGAAACAGGTAGAGAAGGCAAATAACTTGCTGAGATTTGCACAGCCATTGAGTAGTAGAGACATCATTCAAGTAGGGTAGTGTGGCAGCCATGGTAATATGCTTCACCTCCACTCAGACTAGAAGCTAGAGGGTCTGCGTTCTAATTTTACCATTAACCAGTTTATCTGATTGGTTGAGCAAAGCCACCCTCTGCAATATCCTCTTCTCATCTCTAAAATTTAAAAAAGTTGCTTGATGTTTTAAAGTCCCTTCTAGTGCCACCTTTCATGTTTCTTTGAGCTTTAGTGTTCAGAAGGATGATACTAATTCCTCCAACGTATTCCGTTGCCCATCTTCAAACACATCAGTTACTCCTTTCCCAAACAAACCAAGTGGGGATATTTTCCTCTTCTTCCACTTCCTAATTAGAAGTGAACGGGTCCAGAGACTACAGAGTCTCTGTCTCCTACCTTCTTTTCCTCCTGTCCAACCTCAAACTGCCTTTTGTTTTTCAGCACTTGGAGAAAAACTCTAGGATGTTTTCTAAATCCCTGAGTTTGTCACACCCACACTTAAAACAGAGCCGAGTTAAAGGGTGTGAGAGCTCTAAGGGATTTATATGTTCTAGTGGCACATGGAGGGGATGTTAGAGGGAGAAGGGGGTAGAGGGTTGAGGGAACCTAACGTTAAATAGTGTTTCCAATTAACAGAAGCGTGAGGTCAGGGAGAAGCTCCCTCCTGGATGGAGTTCTCCACCACCTGACGAGCTGATTAAATATCACCGAGGAAAAAGTAAATGTTTACTCCAAGCCAGGTGCTTGGACTCCACAGAGCTATATTAGGCATGAGTAAGTGGTTTAATTGACTCACCTTTATTCAACTGTTTGTATGTTCCCTTATAAGTGCCTGTCAGAGAGGATCTTTTGTGTTTCCCTTTGAACATCTGGCTCATGCAAACATAAACTCATCTTACAGCGTTAAGTAAGGATCTTGCTTTAGATTCCAACATTCTTTCCTCAAATTTGTATTAAAATGATAGAGAAATAGAGTTAAAGCATGCTGCTCTGGCGGGCTACTTAATCAGAATTCATGTAATCGTATTTTGTAATGTGTCCTATACAATGTTGTTTGTTTTTATCTCTCTTTTTTTTTTTTTTTTTTTTTTTTTTTTTTTTTTTTTTTTTTTTTGAGACAGAGTCTCACTCTGTTGGCCGGGCTAGGAGTGTCGTGGTGTCAGCCTAGCTCACAGCAACCTCAAACTCCTGGGCTCAAGCGATCCTCCTGCCTCAGCCTCCTGAGTAGTTGGGACTACAGGCATGTGCCACCATGCCGGCTAGTTTTTTCTATGTATTTTTAGTTGGCCAATTAATTTCTTTCTATTTTTAGTAGAGATAGAGTCTCGCTCTTGCTTAGGCTGGTCTCGAACTCCTGACCTCGAGCAATCCTCCCGCCTCGACCTCCCAGGGTGCTAGGATTACAGGTGTGAGCCACTGCACCCGGCCTGTTTTTATCTCTTAAAGATGAAATCCACACTGTGGACTCAACCTGACCTATGAAATCACCCAACTGCAGTATTGATCAGAATGTCTCCAAAGGAAATCCGTAGTGATGTGTGACTTATCTTGCATAGATATCTCTTAATAAAGGAATTTGTGGTCAGCGTTACATGTTAGCTATGGTTGACATCATTCTTCTTTTCATTGTGTGGTTTTATTCTTGTCAAATCTACTTTCCAGGCATTTTTTTTCCCAAACATGTACCCATTAATTCATCTGCTTAGAATAGTTTAGATAGAAAAATGTCTGATGGAGATCTCAGAAATTCTCTCCATCAAAATGACTGTGGCCATGCCTTTGAACCCCATCACCGGTTTCCTTTGTCTTTCTCCACTTCTGATTCTCTGTCTCTCTGTGGTTACCTTGGAAATACAACTTACTTGACTTCAAATTCACAGTTAAGTCAGAAGTCATTGTAGCTAGTGATTCACAGTCTTTGTTTTGAAGACATTATGAGGAATATAGAAGCACAGTTTTTAATTATAATAAATATAAATCAGTATTCTTTTATTTACTCAAGTGCCATACATATAAGTATAGGGTGCTCATGTGTAATAATCTCAGCCTAGTTCTCTGAGAATTTTTTCAAATTCAGTCTCTAACAAAATATTTACCAAATATATGTCCACAGAGCATTATGTCTTCAATGTTTCTCAAGAAAAAAGTGCCACAGTCTAATATGTTTACAAAACCCTGCACATTCTTTCTCTTTCCTTGGGAGTAATCATTGGCATTAGCAGATTTAGCCCAAAGAAACATTACAATAGAAGAACTCATTTACTTTTAAGTCAGTATTCCTCAAAATTATTTGACCTATGCACTCAAATCCCTGCTTTTACTTGTTCCTCCTTCTTTCCTTGGAACATATTAATACTTGAGAAATGGACTCCAGATATATGATCCTTATGAAATAGTGATAGTAATTGCTATGGTTGGTTTGACCACCTCCAAATCTCACATTGAAATTTGATCTCCAGTGGTGGAGGTGGGGTTTAGTGGGAGGTGTTTGGGTCAAGGGGTTGGATCCCTCATGAATAGATTAGTACCTTCCTTGGGAGGGAGGGACTGAGTAGCTACTGGTTCTATTACTTCCTGAGAGAGTTTTCAAGGGAGCTGATTGTTAAAAAGAGCCTGGTACCTCCTTCCTCTTCCTTCCTCTCTTGCCATGTGATCTCTGCACTCACCAGCTCCCCTACCCCTTCCATAGGAGTGGAAGCAGCTTGAGCTCCTTGCCAGATGCAAATGCCAGCACTACGCTTGTTATGCAGCCTGCAGAACAGTGAGCCAAATAAACTTCTGTTCTTTATAAATTTCCCAGCCCCAGGTATTCTTTCATAGCAACACAAAGGGGCTAAGACAGTAATTATCATTTGTTGAGCATCTACTATGTACCTGGAACTGTACTAGGTACTTTAGGTGTTGTGATAGGCAGGTATTTGTTAGGGTGCTTTAATGGAGACTAAATGGCTGCTTTAATTTAATCTGTCATTTAAACAAGATAGATTTTTTGTTCTCCCACTGAAAAATCTAAAATAGCAAACAGTGTAGGAACGTAGGGCAACAATCTTTGACTGGGTTGTCCAAGAGTTCAGGTACTTTCTTTGGTGTTGCTTCACCGTTCTTCAATGGGTCCCTTCTCTGTAGGATTGAAACTGGCTTATCACCCCGCATCCATATTACATTCTTTAGAAAAAAGACAAAAGAGGAAATATGGGCAAACAGCTTTCTTTTAAAAAAAATTATTTTTAATTATTATGGGTACATAATAGTTGTGTATATTTATAGGGTACATGTGATGTTTTAATGCAAGCATATGATGTATATTAATCAAATCAGGGTAATTGAGGTATCCATCACCTCAAGCATTTAACATTTCTTTGTGTTTGAAACATTCCAATTCTATTGTTTTAGTTATTTTAAAGAATACCCTAACTTATTATTGATTATAGTCACTGTGTTGTGCTATCAAATATTGTTCATTCTATCTAGCTATATTTGTGCCCCTATTAACCATCCCTGCTTCATCCCTTCCTCCCTGCTATCCTTCCCAGTCTCTGGCAACTGTTATTCTACTCTCTATCTCCATGAAATCAGTTGTTTCAATATTTAGCTCCCACATATGAGTGAGAATATGTGAGATTTGTCTTTCTGTACTTGGCTTATTTCACTTAACATAATGTTTTCCAGTTCCATCCAGGTCATTCCAAATGGCAGGATTTCATTCTTTTTGTGGCCATATAATATTCCATTGTGTATATGTACCACAATTTATTTATCCATTCATCCACTGATGAACATTTAGGTTGATTCCAAATGTTTGCTGTTGTGAATCTTGCTGTAATAAACATGGGAGTACAGATACATTTTCAGTATACTGAATTCCTTTCTTTTGGACATAGATCTTGCAGTGGGATTGTTGGATCATATGGTAGATAGTTCTGTTTTCAGTTTTTTGAGGAATCTCCATAGTGGTTGCATGAATTTACATTCCCAGCAACTGTGTACGAAGGTTCCCCTTTCTCCATATCCTGGCCAGCATTTGTTAATGCCTGTCTTTTTGATAAAAGCCATTTAAACTGGGGTGAGATGGTATCTCATTGTAGTTTTGATTTGCATTTCTCTGGTGACTAATGATATTGAGCATTTTTTCATATGCCTGTTGGCCATTTGTATATCTTCTTTTGAAAAGTGCCTATTCTGATCTTTGAGGGCAAACAGCTTTTTCTGTTAAAGATCTGGTCTGGATTAGGCCCATAGCTCATTGCCCATAATTTTATTGTCATAGCCACACCCCAGTTTACAAAGAAGTCTGGGAAAAACAGTCTCTCCCTGGGGAACATATGTTCACCTCAAACTTAAGGAGGTTCTAGTATTTAATACGAAGAAGGGAAAAATGAATCTTATAAAACAATTAGCCTTCTCTGCTGTGATTTTACCTCCTTAGATCCTGTGACCAACCTCATGAAATAAGCACTTTGATCTCCATTTTAATAATGAGAAAGCTAAGCTACAGACAGGGTAAAACTAAAGTCACATGGTGACTAGTGGTTTTAGGCTTTGATACCCAATTCCACATCCTGGGTTCTTAACTAATACACATAGTTGCAATGCTTTTCCAGAAAATTTCTAGTATTTTTCACCATTCCTGGGCCTATCCTTTTCTAAATTTAAAAGCTACCCATTTTCTAAGTCAGTGTGGTAGAGACTCTACTTTCTTCACCTAACCCATTCCTCCTTTCTTTCTGGGCACGTGTCTAAACTGTATTTCTCAACTTCTCTCAGATGAGGCCATATGACTAAGGTCTAGCCACTGAAATATGAGAAGATCCTGTGTGCGCCACCTCTAGGCCCAGCCTGTAAAAACCTCCCATGCACGCTCCTCTGTGCCCCTTCCCTCCAGCTAGCTGAACTGGAAATGACACCCACGACAACTGGCAGGCCACATTGTCAGATAGTGGGGCCTTTCTCAGCCTGAGTCTTTGAATGACTATGGAATAGAGCCACCCTCAGGATGTGTTTTCTCACCTAGTGTTGTTATGTGAGCAGAATATAAACTTCTGCTATGCTTGATTCATTTTAAGCTTTTTGATCTATTTGTTCTAGTGGTTAGCCTCCTCTAAATAATATTATGTAATCAATTAGCATGATGCCATGGATGACAAGTTGACAACCTGAGTTAAATTCCTTTGCTTACTATTTTCTAGTGATGTGGCCTTGGGCAATTGGCTGAATCTCTGTGAGCCTCAGTTTTTCTCAGCTTTAAAATAATAATCATAGAGTTGTTGTAAAAAGCAAATTATTCTCCCTAAAAAGTCCTATTTCTTGTTACTTATTCCATTCCAGAGATTCATTTGTGCTTATTCTAGTTGCTCCACTGTTTAAAATATAGATGCCTTAGAGTATGAAAACATTTAAAAAGAAATGTGTCTTAGGTTTCTACATTTACATTAGAGAACTTCCAAATTTATTTAAAAAAATTTTTTTAAAGGCATGTCAGTAAAATGAGCCAATGTCAGTTTTGGAATCATTTGTTCAACTTGGATAAAAATGCCTGTTTGACTACATACTGTCACCTCTGTTACTCAGTCACCTCTCTGAGGCTTGGATTAAGCATCAGTTATTTTGGAATAATAGTAATCCCACTTTGAGGATTGCTAGGATTAAATATAATTCTTCAAGTCTGCGAAATCTCCTTGTACATTGGTGATTTCCCTTCTCTCCATGGGTAGATTTCCATATGGGGCACTTTTAGTCATTTTGGCTGGACCACGGTCACCTTTATGTCTTCAAATGCTAGAACTGAATAGTAGTAACTAGTAATGTGGAATCTCTATAAAGCAGATTTGTTTTTCTGATTGTAATGTTGAATCATAGCTCATTCTCTCAACAAGCCCGTGGATATGGGATGCTTTGTAAAGGAGGAAGTTGGTCTGTTGTATTACCAGAGACAGAAGACAAATGCTGGTTGTCCTGCCTCACCAGTCAAGTCATGGTCACAGAGGGTCCATCTCACAGCAAAACAAGGCTAATTTTGTTGAGGGATAGAAATGTTGCGGGTGATCTAATTGTCTCTAGTATGTGCCTTTGAATGTTTCTTCCCAAGTAGGACATGGTACATCCTCTGCAAGAGAGGGTTCCCATTTGGAAGGCACATGGGCACACAACATTTAGACTCTGCGCCCACTTCACCTGCTGAGATCTCGCTTGTTATGGAGCTACACATACTGATCCATTAGCGTCTCCTACCAAGCCATGTCACAAAAGGGATGCAATGGTTATAAATTGCACTAATCATGTACACCTTGGCTTAACCTGTTGTGTAAAAATAGGCAAAGCATATTAGTCTTTGTATGGTCTTTTTAGTAGAAAGACAAAATCATTGGGAAACAGTAAGTAAAATTGTGTTTACAGTTAAATTTTGTTTTTGCTTCTGCTCAATGCAGTGTCTGTATGAAGTTAATGCATTTTAACTCAACTCACTAGCAACCAACAACTTCACATTTGAGTGCATGAAGAACATTGGGGCTTAAGTGTTGATTTGTTGCCAAGTATTCCCTCCAGGAATCCATGTACACTGATCATTTAACTGGGAAATTGTGTGTGTTTTAACTTTACCTTTGTATGGGAAATCACAGAACTTCAATTTATTGGTGTTTCTCATTTAATCTTCTGCTTTATTGAATGTCACTCTGAATTCCCTATTTCATTTAGCTTTTGCAGTGAAAAATCACTCTAGATACTATTGAGCCACTTTTCCTCTTTATTAAGAAAATATTGGGTTAAATTTAATTCTTGATAGCTGAAAATTTAGAGCACTGTAATCTATTTAAATATTATATAATATTAAACTAATATTTAAGTATTAATTTCTATTTTGGAATAGAAACTATTTTGAAAATATAGTAAGAGCTATGGATAATCTCAGAAATGAGAGAGAGAGAGATAATTTGCATACAATTAATAGATCTCAGCAGCCCACCTTTGAGCTCATGGCAATAGACCCCAGATTAAGAGTCCCTGGCATAGAGTGTTTTGACATTGTCATTCTGGACGTTTGTTCCTGTAGTAATAAAAATATAGGTAAGAGAAAGGGAATTTGGGAAAAATCTTCATTTACTCTTTAAAAATTCAGAGTAGATTAAAATCATGAAAATCTTTGTTCATGTGTAGGCTAGGGAAGTTGCATGTTAATCTTTTCTTTTATTAGAATGTGTCTTATCGATTTGCCTTTTTCTCTTAAAAGCAGAGGGTCCAAAGGATAAGTCCGATTAACCAAGGGTTTTGGGGAGTTGAATCAAATAGGTGAGCTGTATTTTAAGTGCTCTTCTTAGTATCCCTTAAGCTCAGCATATGGAAATAAATTCCAGAAGTTTTCCTTAATTTCAGAAAAATGAATATAAATAGTTAAAGGGTTGTTCTCTCTGCCACTGGTTCTCGGTGGGGGTGGCAGAGCTCCCCAACTGGGGGTGGGTTTGGGAATCTGTGGGTCTGTTTTTTGTTGTCATGATGTCAGGAGGTACCATAATAGCTATTTAGATGGCAGAGTCAGGGTTGCCAGGAAGACTTACTTTTTCTTTTTTACAGCTCTCATGACTTTGTAATCTCCCTGAAGACATTCATGAAGGTTAAAATCCTATTCATAATGATCAAGCTAGATTATAACTTCATTTTACAGATAATGACACACAAAAAATGTTATGGTTTTAATACACTCTGAATTTTTTCAAGAGTGCTTGAAACTGCCATACATATTGAGAGAAGGTTGTTGTTTGGTCTGGTCAAGAACTTTACTAAGAGTTGTTTTCCATTTTGGAAAATCATGCCAGAAATAATAATACTGTTCACGGTATTGAAGTCACCGGTAGAACACACTTGTATCAATGTACATTTGTAACTATCAGATTCATGATTCCATGCATAGCTGCGAGCTTTTCACTGCTTTTTTGTGTGTTGTAGTATAGTTATCCCAAACATTTACATACTTAAATATTTATTACCGCTTTTTTCTATTCCATTTTATCCTGTAATTTAAACTGTAAATTATAATTTATTAAATAAGTCAAAATTTCTTTGAGAAAAGTGTCCTTGGGCAAAGTTGATTATCCTTGGTCTTTCCTTGCTAAAGAAAATTCACTCACACTAATTCTGGACTTGTGTGGTTACTCACAACCATGTTGTTAGAGAGACAAGTGAATTACTACCTTCCCAGAGCTGAACTCAAGGGAGAAGTTTGACTAGTGATTGGCAAAGTAGTGGAAATTTATTTCTTTTGTTCTCAATACAATCACTTGTGAACTACCTTAAACTAAAGCAATGAAATTATTTAGGAAGAGAAGCTGGAGCATTTGAGTTCATTTTCTCTCTTTGCTCTTCATTTCAGAAACCCTCCATAATGCAAACTTGAATAAAGTGGAAATTTTGCATAAATGACATGTGGCAACCTAATTTAGTATAAAGCCAGGGAACCTGGGAATACTTTTAACTTCAAAGCTCTTGCGTTTTATTCCTTCCTTACTTCTGCTCCTTTCAAAGCATTCTTTAGCCACGCACCAAGTTTAAACAATGACAAATCAAATGCCCAGAGCCAAAAATAGTGTTCTAATATTTCCACACAATTAATTCCTGCTCCCTGATCAGCACTGGGGTGCTCCGTGCTCTCACAGAAGAGTCTCAAAGCCTGACACCAGGCTGAAGTCTGTGTTTGTCCAGGACACCCTCGACACCCCCTTGTGATCTGTGCCTCATTCTGATGTCCCCAGCCATTCAACGTATCTGTAAAGTGAATTTGTACCCCTGTTTTCAATCAGTCATCCTATCCTAGTGACTTTTCCTTTCCACCATTCCAGTAAACTACTCTAAATCCTTCTTCCCTGTTTCAAAGGCAACAATCCTTGTTACAATAAAAGTAGCTCATGTTTCTTGGATGCTCACATGTGCTGGAAACCAGCAAAGTGTCCTATCTTCATTGCCTCATTGAACTTGCTTAATTACCTATGACATAACTCTGTTATTGTCCCCATCATACAGATGAAAACATGGACACTGCTGTGGTTTACACGTGCCCCATCCAAAATTCATGTTGAAACTCAGTCCCCACTGTGACTGGGGAAGTGATTAAGTCAGGAGGGTTCTGCCTTCATGAATGGATTATTGCCTTATATTATAAAAGGGCTAGAGGGAAGTCGCTTAGCCCTTTCTGCTCTTGCTCTTCTACCTTCTGCCACATGAGAGCAGAGCAAGAAGGCTTTCACCAGACGCCAAACCTGGTGGCACCTTGATCTTGGACATCCCAGTATACAGAACAGTGGGAAATAAATTTATGTTATTTGTAATTAACCAGACCGTGCTATTTTGTCATAGCAGCACAAAGAGACTGTGTCAGACTGTCAAGAATGTTTACAGTCTCACATGGCAAAGGTCACACAAGAAGTCTGTTTGATTCCAAAGGTCTCTTTACCATCATGTTTTCCTGGCTTTAATCTCTATTTACTTAGATTGCTGAGTTGTCTTTAAAAGAGGCATTGTTGCCTTGAATCTCAGTCTTTAGGGATCACTCCCTTTCTGTTGATGAATTAAGCATAGATCACAATATCCAGTATAACCCCTCTCCAGAGTTGACATCTGTCCCCTATTCAAAAATCTACTATGACAAATCAAGTCTAAACTCCTTAGTCTGACATGATAATGTGATCCACTCCAGCTCTCTATTTTCACCTATCTTGTTTACCTATTTGTTGATTTTATTTAGTTGTTTTCTTGATAGAATCATCTTCCTACCCACCTACTGCCACCGCTTGTTTCTGTCTGTGCACATTACCATTGCCCCAAGTCCTTTGATGACAGAAAACTCCTTTTTATTGCTGTTAATCTATCTTTTCCCTCCTCGTCATGTCCTTCTGACATGTGATTGTATGATGACTTATTTTGTGATGTATTATTAATAATTAAGTGGTTCTGTTCAGTTTTCATGTCGAGTTCTCCATTTCTTGGGAATATCCAATCCTTCTTTTCTCCATGCTTCCGTTGTGCCTTGGACATATTTCTATTACAGCCCTTCCTAATTCTCTGAGTGTTCATATTTACTAGACTGCAAACTCCAAGACAGGGTCCATGCCTCGTTCATCTTTGTATCTTTTCAGTTACTCCATAGTTGTTTGTTAAGTGAAGAAGATGCTGGGAAACAAACTCCAGGGATTTTGTGGATTTTATACCTTTGTTCTGGGCTTTGCAAAAGACAGTGGCTGTAAATGAATTAGTACCCTCCTCCCCACCCCCACCCTCATTGAGATGGTTCACCCAGTCCAGATGCTGTGATAAGAGTGTGTAACCACTTAATCCACCTTAAAATGCTATCAGGCAACAATAATGTTGTCTTGACATCAAAGGCTGGAAAGCAATGTACGGTTGCTCTTGCTTGGGGCAGAGAGGACAGATTTAAGAAAGAACAATACAATAAGATGAAATTTGGCCATGATACAAGGTTAATGTCTCCTTACCTCCTAAAGAGTACCAAGGGATCGTTTATCATCCTAGCTGTTGGGGTTTAGAGCTTATTTCTTATCCAAGTGACAGTGTCTTCCACAGAAAGCTCTTCCCTAGAGATGCCCTAATAAGCCAGTGTGTCCAGTGTAGGTGAGATTTGCCCTGGCTGTCCTTATCCAAGTGGTGACTTAAGCCCATCTGAAGTCCTTCATTAATGCAAACTGTGACCCAGCCCATGGTGATACTGACTCTTGAAGCTGAAGACTTGGAGAAGGAGCCTGATTTTCCATCACAGTGGTTGTTGTTTTCAATAAGATATTTACCTTTTCAGTTTTCTCTCTGCCAAGTACAAATCAGTGTATTTCCAACATCCCAGAGTCTTTGCTGTGCATTGCTGGCTTCCGCTGCTTCTCTGTAATTAACAAGCAACTGCTTTTCAACTGATGTGGGGGGAAGATCTCTAAGGAGGAGATGGGCTGTCCCAGATCTCCAAATCCTCCGCCAGCCATCTCCTGTTAGGTCGCCAAGGAGCTCTGCCCAGAGGGGACACTTGAGATCAATGAATAGTCTATGGCTAACTGGGTTTGGTCTCAAACATGTACGCAGTTTCCTGTGCTAGGGAGCAGGGCAAGACCACATAAGCTCTATTTAGGATTCCTTTTTCTATTTAGTCAAAAGCTTACAAAGTGGGATGGGTGACTAACTTGTTTCTTAGACCCTTCTTCCTAGGCTAACACATTGACCTTGGCCTCCTGGATTTTACCCCTTAAACTGCAACCAGAAACATGGACACAAAAGGTTTATGGCAGTCTTGGCCTAATCTGAGCCATCCGTATCTTCTTTTATTGTACCCAAACCACTGGCATTGTAAGATCTTCCAAGAGAAAGGTGATTACAGACCTTTGTCACCACACTGTGACCCTGAGGAGGAAAGAAAATACAGAAAGATTACACCAAAGGCAAGAGAAGACATAGCTCTACTTCTTTCCTTTGCCTGCCCCCTCCACAGATTGTGGGTCCTTCATCCATTTCTGAACTTCTCCCCTTTGGGTGGAATGCGTGTGTGTGTGTGTTTACAAATTCACAAACGTGAGCAGATCTTGGGCTTCCCTAGAGGTCAGAGTGTATCATCAAGTCTTTCTTTGCAGAGGATGAAAGTTTCCGTAGTGTCAAATCTTCCCATGTATGCACAAACACACTAACATAAAAAAGCAGCTCTGATTAGGATGAAAGCAAGGGGACACTCTCTTTTTTTCTGCTTAGTGGCTGCATCTAGAGCTAATAACACCATCAGTGGAATGGTGACACATGATTTAAGAATAAATCTTCCTTTCTCTCCCCATCCACCAGCAACTTTTGATGGTGCCCCGAATAAAGTTCATATGATAGTAATATAGTCAGAGGTAATGACATGATTAGATTATTTGTTTTCCCCCCAATCCCTGCCCTGTGATCTTTTTGGCTAAGTAGAACTAGGTGTCTTCCTCTCTGAGCCGACGCTAACACGAGGTGTTTCCTTCCACTTGGTGGCGCTGTGCACATACGTGCTTGAGGGGAAAGAGGGGACGGTCCCAGCAGGCTCTCTGCTCCAGCTGTTCAGGATTCGGTGATCTCTCTGGTGCCCCATCCTGGCTTTATGCAGCGATGCCTTCCCCCTGATGGCAGTAAAATTTTAATTAGTGGGCAACGTGCATTCCTCTGGAATGGAATGCACACATGGCAGGAAGTGAAGAGGACACGTTCGCGGTCCCAGTTTCATTGTCAACCAGCTGTATGGTTCTGGGCAGATTGCTCTATTTTGCTGTGTCACAGTTGTTGACTGGGTAAAGTGGGGAGTAATCCCTGGTCTACTTTTCCCTCGAGTTTGGTGGAAGCGTGATTTAAAATTATACATGAAAGTGCTTGGGGAATTGAAGCAGTGGGCAAATGCATATCAGCATACTTGTTGAATTCTGTCTGTTTTCTCAAGGTATTCAGTCTTTCTCACTTGCCAATCCATTTTCCACACTGCAGCCAGAATGGTTTTTCTCAGTGCACATCTGATCATACCCATCCCCTGCTTTTAAAACCCTAAATTTCTTCTCCCTCCCACAGAATAAAAGTCACCACTCCTTAAGAGGCTTACAAAGACATTATGATCTCCACCCTTCATCTTTGGCCAGTGATGTCTTTGTGCTGCTATTAAAATAATCGCAGTGCTTTGAATGTTAAAGCATTTTCTCTCTCGCTTTTCAGATCTCGGCCATGTGGTTGTCCCAGCATGGAACGAGCTCCCCCGTTCCTTTGTCGTCTGACTCCTACTCACTGTCCACACTCCAGCATCGAGTCGCTTCCAGTAGGAATGTTTCCCTGGTCCTCTATTAGCGGCTCTGATTTATGCTCCCACGATACTCGGTTCTGCCTCCAGATAATGTTTTATCTGATTATTTCTCCTCCATAAAAGCACAGTCGTCATCTGTATAACTCAATATTGCAATTCTGGCAACAAGCACAATCTCAAGCTCATAAAAAATGCTCAAGACATATATGTTGAATGACTAATTAGAGAGTGTATTCATTTCCTAGTGCTTCCATACCAAAGTCCCACAGAGTCAGGTGCCTTAAAACAACAGAAATGTATTCTTTCATACATCTGGAGGCTGGAAGTCGGAAATCAGGTGTGGGCATGGATATGCTTCCTCTCAGACTCGACACGGGATCTTTCCTTGTCTCTCCCTGGCTTCTGGCAGTGGCCATCAGTGCTTGGCATTTGATAACTTGTTGCTGTATCACTCTATTGTCTGCTGTCACGTAGTGTCATCCCTGTATGTCTCTGTTTTCACATGGCATTTCCTC
Source organism: Cheirogaleus medius (assembly GCA_008086735.1). Lineage (NCBI taxonomy): Eukaryota > Metazoa > Chordata > Mammalia > Primates > Cheirogaleidae > Cheirogaleus > Cheirogaleus medius. The sequence continues at coordinate 1,985,351 of VBSM01000500.1, forward strand.
TTCTTCTAAGGACACCAACCATATTGGATTAGAGCCTCCCCTAATGACCTCACCTTAACTCGATGACATACACAGTGACCCTATTTCTGAATAAAGCCACACTCACAGGTACTGGAGGTTAGGACTTCAACATATCTGTTGGGTGAGACAGAATCCAACCCGTAACAGATTGCTAAACCAGTTAATTCATTATTAATATAAGTTATGGACAGAAAAAGTTTGTCCTGATTATGATAAGGACATGGATAGCTCTAATCAGCATACTTGCTTAAATAGTGAATATGTGTAATGTATATGTGCGCATATATGTGTTTATATATACATGCACACATGCATTAATTATGTTGTGCAAAAACCCCAAAGGCTAATTGCCCCAAATAGGAAAGATTGTGTGATGTGTCTAAAGCATTTTAAAGACATTGGCCTTTTTCAGATAAAAATTTGGGAGACAACAAGAAATTCATTTCTCTGCCAACTTTCAGGATACTAAATCAACTCTGTATAGTTGAAAAAGTTAAGAATTCTGAGATTAGTGACAGCTTGACATCATCATATGTGGTTGGATGTTTGCTTCTTTGTCACTTTCCTTTTCTTCCGGCCTGTCATCTGTCCTTAGGTTTCTTTTCCTTCCAGAGGATTCATATATACACTAGGTTTTTTCCTTAAGCCTCAGATTATGAAAAGCAAGGTTAGATGACAGAAAGCAAATGATCTGCTAAATTATGCCCCAATTTATAGTATTCAGCAGTGCTGAAATCAAGCAGAAACTTTCACAAGATAAAGTGTATCTTTAGTGACTAACATTGAGTAAAAAGGACTGAGACAGAAATTTCTTTTGATTTAACTGAAAACTTTGAAAGTGGTGCCTTTGGGAAACTAGTAAATTGCCTCGTTTTGCTAATGTTCATTGTAATTCATGGTAATATTGGGGTCACGTACTGCCCCAAAAGTCCATGTTTGCTTTGTTGCAAGCTTTAGAGCTGCTAAACCTATCCCTGCAAGAAGCCAGGAGTGAGTAATCCTTTAGATTGGTAGGAGCAAGAATCTATGCCGTAAACTGACTTTGCTGAAACAGACATTTTAGGGACTGTGCATGTCTGTCTCAGGCAAAGCGGATTATAGGTTAGTAACTGACCAATGCACTTTTGCAAATCCCATCCCCTGGGGTTTTCTTACTTAGAGTTTCAGATGAATTTAGCCAAATACCAACCTTATCCTCTCCCTACTTTTCCTAAACATTTATGGCTGAATATACTTTTAATTTTAGCAATGCAAAAGATGGTAAGAGACAGAAAGAGTGTTGAAGGAGAACTGGCTTTAGGTCATTGAATTTCTTCAATCCATTTTGCAGATTATATTCATATTTTAAAAGTCTAAATCAGAGCCCTTGAACGCCAACAATCTTGGGTGTGTGTATGTGCAAGCATACCACAATACGGCAAAAGGCAGAGTTGCTAAAACCGTGAATAACAAAGAGGAAGGTTAAATAGCAAATTAATTGAACCCTATACAAGGTACTAACAATACCTTAATTTTGAGAGACATTTGTTAGCAAAATTTCTGCCTGGATAAAGCTATTGAGACTTACAAGTGTATTTGCTGGGCATGCTTCTGAGTTATAAAATATTAATACCTTGCAAAATAAAGCATGCTTATGAAAATGCAGTTACGCTTCCATTTTCAAAGGAATATGTAAGTGAGGAATAGATATAGAAATCCTTAGTTAAATAACAGGAAATTGGAATTAAATAGAAATAGCCTGTATTTTTGTCTATGCATGTTCTATTCATGCTAATGCCCCTATTCTCCCACTTTACCTTCCATAAACTGCAGGGCAGCAAGCTACATTTTTCATCTTTATGTTCAGCAAAGTGTCCATAAAATCTAATGCCCAGTTACCGCTCAAATGTGATGAACAAAAAGGAGCTTCAGAAAAGAATCTCCACTTTTTTTGAATCTCTCTAATTATTAATACGTCAATTTCCATGTTGAGGGCGCACAAACCTGTGGCTGATTATATTTTTGTTTCTTCAAAGTCTAGGTACACTAATGTGTGAAAAGCACTTAAAATCCCCAAGAGAAAGGTGTGAAAGTAAATAAAAAGTGCGTGCTATTTATATTAATGCCTTTGTTATTATTACTATTATTGTCTTATTCCCATGGGTATTGGAGGATTGAATTTAAATGTTGATAAAACACCTAATGAGCATCCTTCTGTGATAGGAATAGCATACAATGATAATTATTTCCTTCCTTGCTCATTATTACTGAGGTTGTCACTAATCGGGAACTGTGAACTCTCAACATTTTTTCTGCAGCCATATCATTAAAAAGGCTTCTGGATTTTTTTCTCCCTGTAGGCTGGAAACTAACAAAAACAATGATTAAAGGACACTCAAAGAGAAATTAAAAAGACAAAGTTTTTAGTTTTGTATATGTGTGTTTTAAAAATAACCAGCTCAACATTGAGTAATCAATAAGTTTCAAATTAAATTCCCCTTTTTGGCTAATTATTTGGGGTTTTTTTTCTTTTTCTTTTCTTTGTCTTCTTTTTCTTTCTTTCTTTCTTTCTTTCTTTTTTTTTTTTTGGTAATTGGACTGACTACAGCCATTATTTTTTAGTCCTAACAAGTCAAGGATTGCCCCTTCACTTTTTAGAAGAAATAAATATATGGAAAGAAAGAAGTGAAGGACTGTTATGTAGAGATTATTATGGACTGTGCATGCCTCTTTCATGTGTGTTGTTTCCTAGGTATTCTTTTGAGGTCGGTATTATGACTTCCTTTTGAAGGATGAGAACAAGTTTCAGAATAAGTGCTTGACTTTCTAATGTCCTATGACTACTGAAATAGGCAACGTTTTAACGCAACATTTGAACTGCCTGGTTCTTAAGAATAAGCTCTTTTCTGTACACTATAGGAATTATTAAAAAGGTACGAGATCTCCATATGAAACTGATACCTTAACATAAATGCAAATGCAGCAAAGCAGAGAAAAGAATGTCCTCCAGCCCTGGGAAGAGGCAGAAGAAACACAAAGTGACAGATCTACTCTGGCCCTGGACTTTAGAGGTGCTATAATTTTAAAATAATTATAAATATTTAGATATACTTTTTTGTTCCCTATTCACTAAGTCCTGTCCTGATTCTCTGGCTAAGGGATGTAGGAAAGTGGTTCTCCGTGATAAATTATTGTGTTTGTGTGTGAATGGATGGAAGAACACATCCGAGATAATGTAGTGTTTACTGCTTCGCTATTAGCACAATGGGCTGTCTTTATGGAGTATAATATTTAAATCTGTGCACCAGTGCATTTTTAAATAGAGAATTCGCTTCCAATTTTCACTTAAAACTATCTTTTATTTTAATTAACAGGAAAGCAGTTTAATCATCCATCTTTATAGCTAAGGGAGTTTTACAGGCTTATAATACTGCCAGATTCTGGGGTATATAAGTGAGAAATAGAAAGACAATTTTAAGGAGGAAATGGGCCTTTCTTCCTTTTTGTGCTTGCTTCCTTCCTCCCTCCCTCCCTCCCTCCCTCCTTCCTCCCCCCCCCGCCCCCTCCATCTATCCCCCCGCCCCTCTTTTCCCATGAAGAGATTGTTCTACAAGCTAGGAAGTTTCATTGATGGTGTGTGATTTCACAGGCTGGATTCCATCTCAGAACATCTGTCCAATTCAAACCTGTCTTAAGCTTCATTCCAACATCATTACCCCAGGGTTCCCAGTTATATGCGCATATGTTTTCATAGTGATAGGAAAAAGGATTTGTATAAGCATCTGTAGGTTAGAATCAGAGGTGTGCTGGCTTAACAACCTGCTCTTAGGGGCAGTGGAGGGGGAAGGTGTATGGAAAGAGCAGGAATGGGGAAGGCCCTGATGTCTAGTGTTTGCCAGACTCTGTAATGTACATACTCCCACCATGGCCAACTTCAAGGTTATTTTTTCCCATTACATTTCATCAGGGCTATACAAGATATTATAAAGGAAGAAAGCAGTGATAGGAAGCTATGTGGTTCAACTGATACTTAGGAGCTGAGATAGCATTTCATTTATGCAATGCCAATAGCTGTGGGTTGGTATAGTACTGTTTCCTCCAAGAAACATTTTCATTCTTTCTTAAAGAAATAATAATAGACATTGATGACCTATTTTAGGAGATATCATTTTTTTATTTTTTCACTCATCATTAATGCTTTGCATAAAAACTAGATGTATGAAAAGACCCAGGGATTTGTACATTTGTTATATCATCTCCTGTTGGTTTGAAAATGAAATGTTTGTTGTGCTAATATGTTTTCCTGATTAAGAAATTGAGGCAGCAGGCTATTAAAAGTTTTTCTCAAGGCAATACAGTGGTAGACTAGAAATTGTCAAATTAAAGAGAGGTAATTTTTTAGATCTGTTCATAGTGTTCTCAGAAATGGGTTAAAGCACAGGTTCTACATTTTTTATGGGCCACATGATAACTCAAGGTTATATTACAGGCATTTTTTTGGAAAAATATATAGTAGCTAATGAATGTAGTTTTACCAATTTAAAAATAAAAATCAAGATAAAAGAACTTCGTACTTTGCCAACAAGCTGTGCCTAGCTATAGGTAGTTAGTTCCGCATCTTGCATCTTGTCACTCATAAGTTGTATGAAGAAAAGAGTCATTTTTCTGCTTTGCTCACTGTCACAATTTTAGTCTCTATGTGGTGACTACATATAGAAGACACTCAAAAATATTTTTAAAATAAATAAATGAATCAATGCAAATGATAAGAAAGCAGTGCCAAGTCTATGCATTATTTCTATAACATCATTCAATTTTAAATATAATTGCTCATTAAGTAGGATGCTTAGAAACTGTTGGCCTAGAAGTGGTTTAAAATCTCTCTATAGGCAACAAATAAAAGTTGAAGTAGTTTTCTTCAAAATAAAGGCTTTCACATGACGGAATATCTTTTATGCACATGGATCGATTGGACCATGGCAGAAGATAATAAAAAGAATCCAATTGTTTTAATTATTTCTGTTGTTCTCCAAGGAACCTTCACCCCTGCCAGGTCTTATAGATGTTATTATCACTCATTCATTTATTCATTCTTTTATTTAAGGAATGTTTATTGTGCCAGGTACTATTTAAATGGTGAAGATACCAAAATGTACAAGACATATACAAAGAGACCCTCCTTCTCAAGGACTTCACCTTCATGAGAGAATAAGTTCATATATAAAAGAAAGGCTGGCTATTGATTAGTATTTTTCAGATAATTAAAGTAGGATGATGTAACTTGAAAATAACTAGGTGACTATTTTAGATTGGGTGTTCATGAATGAAATAACATTTAAAGTGAGATCTGAATGATAAGGGAAACAAAATCATGCAAAAATCAAATGGTGGAGGAATTTTAGGGATGGCGAATATTCAACATGATAATCCTAAGGCAAGCATGAACCTCTTTCTGTTTCTCGAACAGACCACAGGCTGGAGGATAAAGCGTGAGATGAAAGTTAGTATAAGATGGGGTTGGAGAGGGGCACAGGAAATGATCATGGGGGGCTTTCCTGCCATGCTAAGGTGTTTACATTTAATTCTACGTGCAACAGAACACATTGGAGGGGATTATGCTGAGGAGGAATCTGACTTGGTTTAAATATTTAAAAGATCATCTAACTGTGTATGGAAAATGGGTTCCATGTGACAAGGACAGAAACAGGAGACTAGTTGGAAGATTACTTTCGGGTCCTGGTGGAAAGTGACAGTGACTTGGTGTAGGCTGGTGGTAGCAGAGATGGAAAAGAGATTGTGCACGTGGTTTGGAGGTAGAGGAGGCAAGATTCGCTGATGAACTGATTTATGGGCGTGGGCACAAAGGAAAGAGAATCAAAGGATAACTCTAAAATTTTCCACCTGAGCGACTAAATAGATGCTGTGGGCATTAACTAAGATGGGAGAGATTGAGAGAAGAGTAGTATTGGGAGTCAAGATTGCTTTTTCTATGTTGGCCACATCCACATTGTGAAATTTCTATTAAATATCTAAGTGGAAATGTCAAGTGGGCCTTTTGTTGGTCTCATCTTTGGTTCGTGGGAGAAATTAGGGATCAGGATGCAGTTTTGTGAGCCTGTCACATAGAGCTAATATGGAGCGATCAGCATCTACATGAGATCACGTAGAGAGAACTTACAGATAGACAAGAGGTAGAGCCCAGGGCCACTCTGACATTTAGAGATGAGCAGAGAGAGAAGCCAAAGGAAGCTGAAAAGGAGCAAAAATGAAGCAGAAGAAAATCAAACAGCACAGGGCATGCCACATGGGAGTGGTGGTTAGGACGTTTGGGGAGAGAGGAAGTTGAAATAGCCATTTAGGAGGGTGAGAAATCAAACACAACCCAGATGCAGGTATTGTAAGGAGACAGCCCTCCAGGGGTGTTTTGCATTTTTGTTCATCTTACAATCAGAATCACTGACTTCCTTTGTTTTGGACTATTTTTTTCAATGCTGTTTAACAAACACAATTGGGAGATGTAGTGTCTTTTTCCAGATCAAAGGCAGGTTTGTTTGCTGCTCAATACAATGAAGGTAATGTCTCTTTCTGGGGCCAAGTTCAGACAGGCTTACTGCCCATTATAAAATATTCAGGTTCCTTAAGCACATGGTTCTTCTTCCATAAAGTAACCCCCTTATGTGTACTGTTGTCATCTGGCTCTTTTTATGTTGCCCTGTGAGAGGTGAGACTCAGGGAAGTCACGCAAATGCTGACACTCTGCTAGTACTACTGTGTTTCCCCAAAAATAAGACAGGATCTTATATTTATTTTTCCTCAAGAAGACACCCTAGGGCTTATTTTCAGGGGATGTGTTATTTTTTTTAAGTATGGTACAACAATCTACATTTATTCAAATATAGTTAAGTCGTCTTCTTCTGGAACATCATCATAACTCTCCAAACTCCGAATTCCATCCTGAATTTCTTGCAACTCTATTTCCTTTAGAACCATTGGCCAGGACCTGACAGGGGGAGCTGACCTTGTTGGTGGGGCTGCCTGCACCTTTCCAGTCACCTCTGGGATAGTAGCTGTCACGATGGGGCGGATGAGAAGGGCTGCCCGGCTTCTTTACCGCTCCTCGACGAAATGCATGGGTTGTGCAGATGCGCTGCGTAGCCACGCCCATCACTAGGTCTCATTTTCAGGGTAGGACTTATATTGCGCAAATGCTTAGAAATCCTGGTAGGGCTTATTTTATGGGTAGGTCTTATTTTTGGGGAAACACGATATTGTCATGAAGTCCCTGGTCTCTGACCCAAAAGTCTCATGTCCCCTGCTAGCATCCATGAAACAGTGGCAGGTTAGCTTTGCAAGTAGGGTAAGCTAACATCTCAGATCCTTCACTGATCTTCCCAGGTAATAGACCATTTTGATTATCTGCTTGAGATCTGGGGTGGTGGTGGCATATTTTTCTGCAGCAATTTTCAGCGGCTCTAATGCAGGCATGGTGCCAGTAGATGGGTTTATGCCTTAGGTATTTAATATGAGTGAGTTACTGTATGATTCCATAGCTCCTTTCAGATACTGATAGCCTCCCACTACTGGCGTGTACAGATCCAGGAAGACAGTATTTGATCATTGCTGGGTAAAATGCTCATAGGTGTGCTAGCATATTTAGATATTTCTAAGAGGTACTAAAATGATAAATAATCATTGATCACAACCAAATTTTATAGTCTTATGCTTAGATGACATAATTCATATTAAAGAATTGGGCCTTATTGGGATACCATAGTAATAATTGACTATGTATTAATTGACTAGTATTAATTGACAATTAGTAATTGACTAAACCACAGACCATGAACTATACTTAATGATAATAATTATTAATACAGTATACATTTTTCAGGGCATATAAGGAAGTAATAAGATTTTATGGAGGTTTGTACTCTCTATCTGATTTATCATTTTGACAATCAATAAACATGGTTTTTTAAAACATAATTTGTATCATGAACTTTTAATTGAATTGAAGGAAGTTCCTTTACCACCTGGTAGCCTGTGTCTGCCTGTATAATACAAGGATATTATCCCTATGGAGCAGTTAAGTAGATATTTGTCTGTAAAGCAATTTAGTGGAAATGATATTGTCACTGTGTGTATGTGCATGTATGGTGGACTTTGGGATTCTAAGTAGTCGACAGTCTGCTTTATCCACAGACAGTTGTGCAAAGGGAGGGCCATGTGCAAATGCAGTCCCTGGTTCTAGGTGTATACCTCCTCTTCTATACCTTCTCCTGCCTTTATGTCCCCTGAGTACACAGGCATCCTCATCTCTCAAGTTATGATTGGCTTGTTTCCATTTGGGGACCAGAAAATTGCTGGCCCTTCCTCCTAAGAGTCTGTGTGCTGCTGCAGTTCAGGAAGTATTTATTCCAGTCTAGTCTCAGTCCTCGCACGCATTCCTAAGTGTGTATCGTGTATGATGTTCTTTTGCCAGAAGCAGCTTTATATGAAGATTGAAGCTTTCTTAAGTTTGCCAGTCACCTAAAATTTATCCTGTGTCTGCTGGGATTTTTCAATGTTGAACATTCTAGGAGGAGACAGTAGAGGCTTTTAATACTGTGGAAGAATGTTAAGTGGCCTCGCTGGGGAAGAGAGGAAGAGCAGAAAAACTCCTTAAAACTCCCTTTCTCCCCATTTTTTGCTTCCTTCTTCTTTTACATATTCAGCAGCTATGCCTGACTTGGCAGATCCCAAGAGCAGCTACACAGTGTCAGTGATGACAGTAGTGAGTGGATTTCAACTTCAGGGGCAATGTACCAATGGAATAAATAGAATATGTGATCCTGGCACCGAGGACAAGGTATGTCTGTGCTCTCTGCGGGGGTCCGCATTGAAGCCCAACACCCAAGAAAGACAAATATCTAACGCTCAGCATGGCGGTCCCTAAGGCAGGGGAATCTACGTTAAGCATTTTCCTCACAAAGACACAAGTTTTAGGATTTCATGTTGAAGATATACTGCCAATCAAAAGACAGCTTTGCTCCTCCTTGGAGCCTGAAGTGGTATCCAGGGCGCATTGGTATGCACAGTTCCTCTAGCTCAAAGCATGAGCAAGCTCCTAGGCTATGGCTCGTGGGAGGCTTGCAACAGTTTTTAATGTTAGATGGTTAGACCCAATCTTGTCAATCTCATTTCCTCCCTTAAACCTCAGGCAGGTGATTTTTCAAAAGAGAAATCAGTCATTCCATCAGTAAGTGAATGAACGAATGACTAATTTTTTTGCCTTTAACATGGCGTGAAAGAGTCCTTAATTTAATATTTTGACCTCAGGCAACCATTCTGACTACATCTTCTTCTGCTCTCCACTCAGTATCCAGGTGCCACCCAAGAGTGAACACAGCCAGCCCTCTCGCACAATTCTGTGTCTTGGTATAAAATGGTTCCCCTGCGATGCCCATTGCCGCCAGATGAAATTTCACATTTTCTGTTTCAGGACAATACTATCGATCTTCATTCTTTCCCTTCCCATTTCCTAGTGTTTTAGCTGTTGGAAGAACAGCACCTGGGTGAGAAAATCTGCTTAATGGAATGGGAGAGAGAACCATATAGCAGTCCCTTCTCCTTGTATAGTCAAGAAACAAACATGAAAACGATCCCTGGTTTTACTTGGCCAGTCACAAATGATCATGAAACAAAATGAAATATTATCAGCTTTTGACCTCTGGCAAAGAAATACATGTTGAAAAGAGCATCGCTGTTCCATATATACAGATAATTGAAATACTCGAGGCATGCTTTTAAAATGTAGAAGTCAGTTACAGTAGGCTGTTAATATGTGCATTGGTTTTTTAAGAAGTATAAAGATGTGCACTTTAAAAAAATAAGATTGGTAAATAGATTGAGAATACACGTTTATGTCATGTAGATAATGCATGATAAACTCTTGGCAATAAGAACCATGTAGCTTACTTCTGGGGGATACTAAATGTCTTCTGAAAGAGGTTCCTAATTAGCCCTGTCTCAAGTGACCACTTACAGCTATTTCTATGTAGGTGGGATACAGTGTATCAAGAACTCTAGACTCCTGTAGCTTTGAGTTTCATGGCCACAAACACAGTGAGGATAGTATTGCTTCTGTCCCTGACTGGCATGCTGACTTAGCTGTGCCTTAGGGACCGGGAGCTATGGCTATTTATGTCTAGTCCCTTGTTCTAGAAAGGAATTACTGAAATACTACAGTTCTAGAATTTGTATCAACAACCCTGAAGATCAGGGCAATCTTCCTTGTAGGTGGATTTCTGTTAGTCACACTTTCCACTTCTATTTATTGAATGTCGTGGTGTCGTCAAGCCGTGGTGTATTATTTGTTTTCCTTCACGCAGAGACTCAACTGACACTCAAAATCTGTGATAATCTGAATTGTTCCTGCCTATCCAATTTTAGTTTTCCCACTCAATAGCAAAAATTGTTCTCTTTAAGTCGGGCAGATAACCTTCCTGTCCTTCCTGGTTTCCTGTCACACCCCCAGAAATGGCTCTCCCTCTTCCGTTTTGGCTGACCAAGTACCTCAAAGCACACAACTCCTGGCTGGCAACCACCACTTCCATTTACTTTTTTCCAGAGCACCTCAGTTCCTCTTACGCTTTCTCTCAACTCGGTTAGAACTTACATTCTGATCCATACCTTCGACCTTGACTTTTGAGCCCTCGAGTTTATGCATCTCTCTCTCTTGTTCTAGTATTCGGTGCTTATGAGCAAATCTTATCAATATCCTAAACTTTTTCAAAACAGGAAATCTGTATTTTATTTCTCATGTAATTTTTTTTTTAAAGGAACTTCTCATGGGGATCAAAAACACGTGGTAGTGGATTGATTGGCAAATAAGTAAAATAGGGACTTGAGGTCCATGGACCATTCTAGGATGTAACTGAGGACTGTGGTGCAGGGCAGCAACCAGCTGCCAAGGGTGGGAAAGCAGTCATTGTATATACAGGATTAATGTGTGCTCAAAACAGATTTGCCACCAACTCTTGGCACCAGTAGCCTCCACTATAGAAATATTAATGTTAGTTAATTTTCTTAAAGAAATGCTAATACCTTAAAGAGACATAAGCCATGTTTCTCATCTTTCTTTTGTTTCTAAAATTAAATTTTGGCCAGGGAAATATTTTGTAATAACCTCTTTTGGTGGACTCAACCACCAGCCTATGTCTACAGATGTAGCATTTGTCAAATACGATGCAGTTGTTTCAGTTAAGTGTGTGTGTATACACATATATGTGTGTGTGTAAATATATATCCAGAATATTCATGATTTTTCCATTAACAACTGAATAGCATTTGAAAAATTGATAACTGTTCTGGCTAAAGATCAGCATAAACATTTCATTTGTTCCATGGAGGCTTGTGCCAAAATCTTGGCCAGCTGGAGGTGTGCTGCCCAATAAACGATACGAAATTTGTATAACTCTGGCTAATACATCTCACTGCTTTTCCAGTTTGAAAGGAAAGGATGCCTGCTTGGTTTTCATGCCTCATTTTCCTGATGCTGAAAAACCGTTCAGGGAAGTCCCCACTGCTGGAGTTTTGCTGGTAATCTCCAGCTCTGCATGAAGCCATTGCACTCTGTTGCCATCCCTGAAAGTGGCCGTCTTCCATCAGTGTCCTGTGCGGGGGATCGAACCGGTTATTAGTGTCTGTTTGCACTGCATGAAAACAAAATTTAATCTAAAGAGACTCACAGCTTCCCAACACTAAAGTCCCAGAGGTCTCTTTCTGCCTGACCTATGGCATTTTTTTGAACTGATAGGGGAAGGATATCAGGTGGGTCTGTTTGATCACAGCATCTTGGCATGTTGAAGGTCCATATGGCCATGCCTGGGGATGGCGAAGATAACTTACATGTGTGTATGTGTGTGTGTGTGTATTGTCCTGCATTTTAATCATTTCGAGTCACAGGGTACGGGGCTAGTTGTCCTTGTGAGTGTGAGTATTAATATAGTAACATTGTTATATTAATTCTTACACTTCTTAATCTGTATCATCTTGAAGAGCATGACAGACGTTTCCTTGGAAAATCGATATTGGGCATGATCATTCTTCCTTCTGTTTGTGGTCCACCTTCAAAGATCACAAATAGGCCAAATCTACAAGTATTACATTTCGAAGCATATGTTTAGTAGGGAGAAATTGTCTTTCTTGGCTGAGGAATGCCTGCTGCTGTTATGGAGATAATGTGCCTAGCAAATTGAAAGGGGCCAGAAGCTTAAATACTATTGAGAACCGCTTTACGATTCTTTTCCCTACACACGGGGTTGGAGCAGAGAGCAAAAGGAAACCCCAGTTTCTTTGGTTTGTTTGTTTCTTTGTACTTACAAATTACTCATTCGATCAATAATATTACATGAAAATTTAGTCTCCAACAAAGAAATAAATAGTACTAACACACACATACAAATACAGAATTATGTCAGGCATGTATTTTGCAAAAGATAGAGTCCAGTCAAAAGGATATATGTTAGAATAGGGATCAAGTTTGTAAAGGTTACACTAATGCCTGTCTTGGCCATAAGAAAACAAAGTTATGTACAAGGTATATACCTTAAGAAGGGTCTTAGTATGCGAAATGCAATGCAAACCAAAGTCATCTTACTTATTTTGTCATATCATTACAGCCCCCAGACAAGGTACCTGACCATTGCATATGATGTGAGCTGGAGTCCACTGGCCCACCAGCCTCTAAGTTGCAGCTGCTACCAGCTTGGGGACAATGGGAACCCTGTGACTTGCCTGCTGCTTCCTTTGACTGGGCAAATCACAGAGCAGATGGCCTGTGTCTAGAGTACAAGCTGCTCTGGCTTTTTATGGGAGGAAGTATTTCTTTTCCTTCAAAAGGAGTTGCCTGTGTGCTAATATTCCTCCATTTTTTTGTGCTATTAATAATAATATGATATACAGTGTATGAAAAAAATCAAAGTCAATTAGGACTAAAAACTCTTGGTTTCAGGTACCGGACTATTGTGTGTTGAAATAGCTTGTACGAACAGCTAGAGAAATGGAAGTATACAAGAGACGCCTGCTCTTGCCCAGACTGTGAGCTCCATGGAGGCAGGGACCCAGTTGGCTCAGTTTACTGCTCTTCCCTGGTGTTTGCACCCAGCCAAAGCTCACACCAGTCTCTTGGTACCCCAGTGAACTGAAATGAATGACAGTGACGTGAACTGGGTCCTACATCAAATTCTGGACACACGTGTTTCTCAGAGGATTTCTCTGGGGTCAGCACAAGATCAAGGTGATGGAATTGTAAGGAGTTAGAGCAGGTAGGTACTTGAGCCGTGTCCTGCCTAAAGCTTGCACCCCACGAGCATCTCATCCCACGCTGCACTTGCCTTCTCTTCTTTTGAAGGTCAGCAGATCATGCCTGTTGAAAATAAACATGCAGTAAACACACATACACACTCTTTCTCATCTGCACACGTAGGCTACCAGAAAACTTTACATTTTTACGCTCTTAGGAAGCAGTGGTAGTTCACTGAGCCTCACCGCCCTGACTCATCAGCATGGACCCGGTCACACTATCGCTTCCCATCTTGCTGTGCGGGGTCCCTTCGTGTCTGCCTGCCATTTGTGTGCATTTCTGTTTTGTGTCACTCTCCCCTTTCATGAGGCCGTAATCTGCTCTGTAAGGAGCTGATAAGGGAAAAAGCAGAGAGATGACCCTGCTTGTAGCCTGCTCGGGGACGCGACGGCCACAGCAGGCCAATCGGCAGCGGGGACGGGTGGCCCTTATCACACGCAGGCATCTGGAGCCTGAGAAAGAGCAGAACTGCTGACAGCGGACCACTATCTGCTAGAGGCTTCTTCAGTCATAAAGCAAAGGACAGTCATTCTGGTGACAATGTAGGAAAAGAAAAGAAAAAAGAAGAAAGCAAATGGTTGGGCCCAGAGGAGCTTTTTTAGTTGCAGAGGTCACAGAGAGTGATGGCTGCTAGTGAAATGTCTGAATGTGAGACAGCTATAGACAGCACGTGTGTTTACGTAAGGTTCTCTGTGCATGTGTGTGCATGTGTGTGTGCATGTGTGTGGTAGAGGAGACCAGTGTGCCTGGGTGTAGCACCGGACAGAAATTATTTTTGCGTCATTCAGAATCTTGCCAGAGGTTTTCTTAGATTCTCATCAATGCATTATTATTCTACTCTCAGTGAGGCTGCCTGTCTTGCCTACAGGCAATCCACCTATGGCTAGGTCAAGAGAGCTTCTGTGGAATGCATACAGGACTTCATTGACTCCGAAAGCTGGTAGCATTCTTAGGATCTTGCTATTTGTTATTTTTTATTTTGGTTTGGGTTTTCCAGCTGGGATGGATCCATCAATGTGCACACTTAAACAAGTGAATCTCACTTAAAATAGTTTTATGAGCACAACCAAAAATAATATAATAATTATAGCAGATTTTTGGACCTCCCCTGTATCCTGTGTTGTCTGTTTCCTTTACTCAGTTCTAGTTTCCAAGTTCGTTGCTAGGTTCTCATGCACGTGTGTGTGTGTATGTTACTTTTTAAAAAGAGGACTTGAAGTTTGAGGGAAAAGTACTGCCCTTGTTCTTGTTCATGTTGTTATTCTATTTTCCATTTTTTTCTCCTCTGTTGGCGTGTCAGCTGTCACCGAGCAGAGCTGCCAAGATCTTCTATTTGACTGGGGTTTCACAGCCTTGGTGACACATCCTCATCTTCACAGGGACACTGGCTTAGCCAACCAAGTGGAAAAAATCGAAGAGTTTAGACAACCATATTCAGTCTAACCTCAATCTCTCCTTCGCCCCTGCTCTGTGTTGTATATAATGATTGGCCCAGAAAGGTACAAGGAGAGACTTTTCAGAAAAATGATTACAAAATTAGGAAGAAACAAACTGCTTGGTTGTTTTCTGGGATACTTAAACAAGAATCTGCTAAGTATCTATTTCTAGTTTCCTATGGCCTAATAGGATGAATGCCATTCTTAGGTGCTTAAATTTTCTTTCAAGATAAAGCAGGCATTTATATAAACATACAGGAATTATATTTCCCATGAAGACATATTAGCACAATTCCAATTAATCTTGAATCTAAGTTTTTGTTCTCCAAGTCCGATACTCAGTCTAAAACATACACCATTTTTGGTAATGCCATTATAAATGACTGTTATAAATGATCATACTGTATTGTGCATTGTATAAAGTGCCCAACCCAGAGCTGAAATCAGCTAGTGCTTCACCTATTAAGAATTATTCCCAGGCATGGGGCTGTGTCCACCCATGGGGATATGTATTTTTCTATGTCTCATGGAGTTTCTGTACTGGGGCAGCCCCAAAATTAGTCAAATACCTGAATCGCCTGATTTAGAACATGAGTGGACAGTAACCATCATGAGAGTCTGCTTCCCCAAACATGGGCTTGAGCTGTTTATTGTCATTAAAAACATAGGGAATACAGATGAATTGATGTGTTTCTGAGGGCTTGTCTCCTCTGAAATTCAGCTGCTTCTCGGCAGGCTTTGGAAAGTTGGAGCGGAACCTCTGGTCCTTTGGGTTCTCTGAGAAGCTGTGCTAATCATAGGATGCCAAATGCCCTCTTGGTGACTATAGTTTTCCTGGGGTAAAGATATAGCAGCAAAGGTCTCATGGAAATCTCATGTTGGGTCAGTCAGAGCAGAAGCAGCTAGACTCTAATAATTTCCTGGGTAGAGCTTAAGCAGCTGGAAATGTTAGGTGTACACTGACATGTGAGCAAACAGGAAATCTGTTTGCTCAGTGCCTCTGGAGTGAAGTTCAAAGTCAAAACTGGAATGTTATTTACCATTTGTGTATTCAGCTAGGAGAGAGAAGCTCTTTAACTGTATGGGACCTTCCCATTGGTTTCTTTAGGTGTATGTCACTGATATCTGCCTAATAGACATTGTGAAAGGTGGTAAATGTTTATTAATTGGAACCTAAGCGTGATGCCTACTGACTTGTTTTGTTGGTTTCACTTCCCTTAGGGGAAAAGATAGACCTTTGAAAAACTTCTCCTATGAGGTTTCATCATAGCCATAGGTTTCAAAGTATGTCATAGTGCCAGGTTTAATCTCATCTACATGACAGTGATGATCAGGATGATAAAATCGATGCATTATCAATTTAAAAATTGTCAACTCTCTTCTTCACACTGTATTTATTATCAGCAATACAGACCTGTACATATTAGGAAGGTATTCCCTGAAGTGAATTGCCACAAAAGATTTGAAACCTTTAATTAATCAGAAAATTGACCATTCCTTGAACCTTTATTATTTCATATCATCAACAAAAGACTAGTGAACTCATGTTTAAGCTTCATGATTTGGTGGAAAGCATCTCCTTTTTTTTTTTTTTTTTTTTTTTTTAGAGACGGGGTCTCGCTCTTGGTCAGGCTGGTTTCGAATTCCTGACCTTGAGCTATCCACCCGCCTCGGCCTCCCAGAGAGCATCTCCTTTTTTTAAGCAGGGTTTTGCTGCTGTTGTTGTTATTGTTCATCTTACTATATATTGGTTTTCTGAAAAAAGGCATCATCTGCCATTAATATTCCACCTATTAATTGGAGTAAGCTTTTAAGTTGTATATAATAACTTGTAATTTCTCCAAAAAGCTGCCTGAGGGGAAAAAAGCAGCATAAAAAAATAGATGACAAAAATAGAGCAAGAAAGGGAAGAGAAGCGATTGAGCGATTATCATGAGAATTTAATAAGAGAATTACATGCCTAGAAAATGTGTGGCAAATATAGAAATAATAAACATTAATTTCCTTTCTTCCTGCTTTCTATGCTTCACCTGAAGATCCTTCTTGCCTTTCTCTGGATTGTCGGTACCCAAGTTTGGAAAGAGCAAAAGGGCATTGATGTAGGGTGCCCTCTTGTTCTGTTGTCATAAGCTTAAATTGGTAGAGCTTTAGACTTGATAGTGTGCATCCGATGGAATACTGTGATTCCCTATGGCCACGCAATTTCCCCTTCCTGGAATTTATGCTAAGTAGATAATTGAATAAGTGAAAACCAAATACCTTCATGAAGATATTCACCATAGTTTTGTTGAAAGTTGTGGAGAAATTAGAAACAACCTAATTATGTGTCAAAATAGGAATTGTTAAGTTGCATATGAAACCATACATGCAATGTCATACTATGCAGTCACTAAAAATGATAAGGTACAGGTATGTTGGTTGGCATGGGTGATTATCATAACAAATTAATTAGCAAATAAAAACCTTAGAATAATAATGTTTGGTCCTAAGTAAATGACTTGCCAACCAATCCTTTTATACAAGGCAAAACCTGTAAATTATCTCTACCTTCTAATCTTCCTCATCTCCCCTATCTAATCCATCATGAAGTCCTTTTTCACTCTTATACTCTGTCCTTCAAATCACCCACCTCCTTCCAACTCTATCACTCTGACCTGGTCCAAGCTTCATATTCAATTAATACTTGTTAAATAGATACCTGGTAGGGTGTTCACCAAACTGCTAACTCCAGCTTCCTCTTAGGTGGTGGGATGCTGCATGTTTTTATTTTTCTAGTTGAATTTCTCTTTATTATTTGAACATTTAAAAATAATCATGTATAATTTATCCCTCTTCAAAAAAAAACTATTATGAAATGGGGATAACAACCATTAGACTACCATTCTCACTGGACATACATAATGCTCAAATAAACCAGTGCCTGGGAAAGTCTTTTGTAATATGAAAACAAAGTTATGTGGGGTATTGTGGACAATAATAATAATTTTTAAAAAACCATAGACACAAAAATATTTTCAATATATGTACCCAATGTTTTGGGTACATTAACTCATCTAAACCTCCCAATAAGCTTATGATAATGTTACTATTCCCATTGCAGAGATGAGGAAATTGGAGCAGAGATAGATTAAGTAATTTATCCAGGTAAACACAGCTAGTGGAGCAGAGTCAGGATTTGAACTCACACAGTCAGGGCCCCGGAAATGAGCACTAACCACTGTACCATCATCATAACCCATTGAGGAGGTGGCAGAGGTAGAACCTAGCTCCAAGGAACAGACTCTCTCCACTATGAAGCCCCTAAAAGGAATTTCATACAGATTACTTTGCCACATCAGTTAATTTAGAAAGATTTTCAGGCACTGCTGAATGATTTCAGGACTAAGAGCAAGCCATGCAACCACTGTTGGAAGTAATTTAATAGATTATACATTGAAGTATTAGAGGTGGATGATGTGGCAGAGAAAAGAGTACCTAACATTTGGGAAGCAATTAATATCCTCTAGCAATATAGAGACACCATCTCATTGAATCCTCAAGACACCCCAGGAGGTAATTATTATTAGTTTCAAATGTAAGTTGCAATCTTAAATAAGGAAACTCAGTTGTGGATTTATTAAGTAATTTTCCCAGATTTTAAAGATATGAAGTTGTAGAGTTGGGAATCCATCCAGGCTCCTAAGATCAAGGTCTAGATAACCTCTATTATTCCACAATCAGGCAGCTCTTGCCCAGTGCCTGTGTGTTGTACCATAGTAATCAAGAAGAAAGCCTTTGAGAAGATAAATATTGGGGAGCTCGACGCCTGATCACAGAGTTTAGTAGTTAAGTGGACTTAGGCAAGCAACATCATAAGCCTCATTTTCTTCATCCTCAAAGTGGGAATACTAAAATTGTCACTGCTTCTCAGGGAGAGAATTTTTAGTCACTCTGTACAGTTTTACAAAAGCATTGTAGTGTAAGCCTTTACAAGGGATTACAAAGAATAAGATAAGGCTTAGCCTTTAAGAAGCCTGGACTGCACGTGTCTCAAAACTATTTTATGCTTTATTTCCAAAGTTATAAAAAATGCAGGCAATTTCCTCTACTTGAAATTTCTTTTCCATCTTAGTTGACCACTTTTCTGTCTTCTGAATAAAGCATGCACACACGGGTGTCTGGCCTTTGTTGTGCATGCCTCCTGGTCTAGATGCCCTCCCCTTCCTCAGGAACTTAATTAGCTTCAAGGTGCAACTTTCTTGATCACTCCAACCTAGAAGGGATGCCCTTCTGTTCTTAATGTAGCTGAACATTTAATACAAATTCCTCTGGATTTTATATATAGGATTTATGTATGTGGATTTCTGTGTTTTCTTTAGAAATAGGTTATAAAGTTTTTGATGCTAGAGCATACTTTTATATCTCAACTCAGCATCTATTTGCCGATAGCTTTGATTTTAGAGAAAAGGGAGGAAGAACAAGGTAAAGTGGCCACCATGTGCCAGAAACTTCATATAATTATCTCAGTCCAAACATAAATTAAAACAATTTTCTTCAGTCACTTGCAATAGCTTATAGAAAAAGCTTTCTTCCCCTAGCTCTCAATGTCCCTATTTGGAAAATACAGTTTGGCCGTATATTTTGTCCACCAGGGTTGATGTAGAGAAACATGATGAACATTCGTAAGCTTTTTGGAAACATAAAATTCAAAGGGAATACTAAATAAGAGGACTGATCAATACAGAGTTCAGCTTTAAAATTCTTTCATCTAATAAAGCTAGTTTTCTTGGCAGCACCGACAAGAGCTGGAATTTTTAAAAAATCATCCTTATATAGGTATTGATTGAATTTATTAAAATGCTTTATTACCATATTCATTTGCTTATAAGATGGCAAGCTTCCATGTGAAATGTAAGACTCCAAAGACAATTAAATAAATTAAAACAGTGCAGAGCAAAAGAGGCTACATAGCATTTACAAACTCTGTTTTTGTTCATTTTTACATAGCCGAAGGTTGAAAGACTTCTAGAGCTATGAAAGCCACAATTCAGTGGAAAATACACATCTTGATTTGAGAACATCTCCCACTGAGAGTTAAGTGTGACAAGGGGGTAAAGAACCCTGGTAGCATCAGGTGAGAATTTTGGTGTCCTTCCAAGATTCCTGTGTTGGCATCTACTAATACAAATGTGATAGTGTTAAACAGGTGGAGTCTTTGGGGAAATGATTAAGTCATGAAAGCTCCATATGCATGAATGAATTCTAGATCTTATAACAGAGATTGAAGGGAACACCCTAGAGCCTCTTGCCATTCTTCCATGTGAGGTCGTAGCAGGAGCCACCATCTATGAAACAGAGAGTGAGCCTTCGCCAGACACCACATCTGCTGGTGCCTTGATCTTGGACTTCCCAGCCTCCAGAACTCTGAGAATTAAATTTCTTTTCTCTTTTCTTTTTTTCCCCCTTTTCTTTCCTTTTCTTTTGTCTGTTTTGCCATGTAGAATATCTTAACTTACCCAGTCTATTTTAGTATAGCAGCCCAAATGGGCTAAGACACTGGCCCGCAGATGCCGTAGCATCTCAGTGCCTTTGAGGTTATAAAGGACCTAGACCTTCAGTTTCACCACATGTTCAAGTAAAGCAGAAAAGTGTGTATAAAGAAGTGTCTCATTTTCATGTTTATTGCAAATCATCCTCTAACTTATTTCCTGGTGGTCAAAAACAAAGTTATAAAATTTTTAGTGTACTTTTTAAGACCCTGTTATTTGTCAACCTACTGTGAACATTTGCATCAACAGAGAAGATAAGATGTGTTTTATTATCTTTTCAGCTGTAGGGTGGGATGGGGGGCAAACATAGAAAAAAATTAAACTGGGAATATTTTAGGGAGAGATGTAATAGCTAAGGTGTCTCAATATGAAATGGACTGCATATCGACAAGAGGCAAGACAGCTGGTGAGGAATAAAATTATACCTAACGGGCTGTACGGGACTCATGTACCAAGAAAAAAGTGGCATGTTCCTAGCCCAGGGAGAGTTCTAGGAATTGGAGATGGGGAAATATTATTTCTTGACATGTCTAGAGGCTGTCTGGATGGCAGTCCTGGGAACTGTTTGACAGAAAGGCCAAGAGAAAGCAAAAAGACCTGAGAACTTGTTTCTTCCCTGAACAGAGAAGCTAAGAATCAGGTTCTCCTTTGGACAAAAATAATCACCATGGTAATAAATAAAACATAATAGCCTTCCAGAGAACAGGGCTATTAGCACAGAAATCTGCAATTCAAAGGCAAGTCTGGATCAGGAAAGCAAGGCTGGGATTGAAATGAGGTAGGGTCACAGGTAGAGCAGATCTGATGGGGCCAGGCCAGCAAAAGGCAGCAGAGCCCAGTAGGTTAGATCCTGGGAAATGTCGCTTCCAGGAAAAGCATGGACAGTGGACAGGAAAATCCATCAGGATCAGAAACCATAGTGTCTCTACTTGCTGGGGAAGTGAGCAAGAAATGAGAGGGAGAGAGCCAGGTTGAGCAGCTGGAAACAGAAGTCTGGGCATGGGGTCTTGGCAAGAGCTTGGAGGAGAACAGGAGAATATCTGAAGCCAAGTTTTTTTCCTCTGGGCCCCAAACTTGAATATTCCACCTGTGAAGGCCCAGTGCCTTTGGGTGGTGTTCATAGAATTTCAGTGTTAGAAAGGGTTTCAGAGATGGTGAGTGATGCTCCTATATCTCCATCAAGCTCTCTGCAGTACTCCCAAAGAGGAAGGCAGGAGCATTTGAGAAAGAGGAGAGACATGTAAATTCCCAGCCCAATCTATAAATGCCTTATCAGTGAATTAGGCTAAATAAACAAAATTTTAAAATTAGACTCCAATTGTTTGTAATTTAGCTATTCATTTTGTATCGAGAAAACTTAGAACTGAATTCAAATAATTTCTTACACCTTAATCTTAGCTGTACATGTATTGTTCAGATATTCTATTAGATAAATAGCTAGATAAAAATAGGAAGGAAATGCTGTTTTCTAAATGTTGTGGTCTATAAGGAGATAGCTCTTCGCATGTTAGCGACGGAGATTTGCAAGCTGTAGAGAACACTTGCGGTCCTTCTATTTGAAGAAACCCTGATGGCTTTGTCACATATTCCAAGTTTAACTTTTATTTTTAAAGAGGAGTTTATAGATCATATTCGAAAAAGAAACATGTCTAAAGTTATATGTTAGACTCCAAACATTAGAAAAAGATTCAAAACTCTGGATTTAGTCATATGTAAATACTCTTTAAAGGACAGCAATTTCATACTCATAACTCAGATGGTATAGAGATGATCAATGATTGTGAAATAATTTCTCATAACATATCTTTAAATAGTAAACTCCTTTGCTGCATGTAATCCACACGTCAATTTATACAGAACTATTTCCAGTAATATAGTCAGTCTCCAGTTTATGAGAAGTATATGTTTTGCAAGTTGATTGTAAATGAGTTATTTGAAATCCAGAAGCAATTGTTCCAGTGAGTGAGTGCTGAATTTGTTAAACCTATAGGTTATCTCGTAAAAAATATGTTACACTAATTTATGAGGCAAGTTTGCTTATTCATTTTGAAATCAAAAATAATTTTAAAATTGGATAAAAAACTGTGAATCCCCTGTCTAAATAAATTTGCTGCTGAACATGCACACAAAAATTGGCATGCAATTTTAAAGGATACAGAAACCCACTGAAATTTGTCCAAAAACTCAAGGGTAAGAAGCCCAAAGGTAGAGAATACCTATGGTTATATATAATATCACCATATATGACAATAACTCTTTGGGAGAAGACATGCTGTATTTTGGTCTAGTCCATAAAAGGAGAGAAGATTCTCCATCTCCCATGTGGATGAGAATGAGGGGGGTTCCCATCATGCTAAAACATTCAGCAATTCACCAGAACCTACAATGGGTCCGAAATGCTTTTTTTCTGGTTGGGTTTTTTTTTTATTTCAGCATATTATGGGGGTACAAATGTTAAGGTTACATATATTGCCCTTGCCTCTGGTTGGGTTTTTGGAGGTTTTGTTTATGTTTGTTTTTAGAGCTACAGGAGGGAGAGATAAGAGTGTTCTCAAAACAGTGTGATATGTATCAAACTCCCTGGTGTTCTAACACATGTGTCCAAGGCCATCACCTTTTCAAATGTTAGTCCCAACAAGGACTAGCCTGCTTTTGAATCATCTGCTTCAACCAGCCACTTTTAAACCACGGTTTCCCTTCATTGCCCACTGGGCAAGAGCTTCTTTTCTGGTCTTCTGAATAAATGGACAAATCTGTTAGCAACAATGAGAAACCAATGAGGTGTGAAGCAGGCTCTGCTACTTTGTCTTTTCTCCTTTCTTAGATTCTGCAGGGAAAAGGGAAATGCAGGGAGATGCTCATGCTGAGTGTGCAGAGGTTTGAAGTGAGACTAGAATGGCTGGGATTTGGGGGATTTCATCAAAGTAGGTCAGAGGTAGAGCTGGAAGAATGTATGAGGCCTGAACGCAAGAGGGTGGAAGATGGGTGTGAGTAGGGACAGGGCAGGGACCAGCTCACAACTGGCTCCATCAGCAGAGGAAGAAGGAACAACCCCAGGATGTGCACAACCTTGTTGTTCCCTCTCTTGCTACTGACACCCATGCCTTCGAGATCTGCCCTACACTGACTCTTTGATAAAGGGAAGGAAGGCTGAGTACAGAAAGGAAGGAGAGAAAGAAAGGAGGTAGATGCCAAGTTGTGCTCTTGCAGAAGACAATGAGGGAAAAGGGAGTTCCTGCCACCATGGTCTACCAGCTGGCATTGCCACTCCTGATTCAAGGTGATCATTGATGTGCAAAGAAAGTATGGGCTAGGTATATGCCAACCGGGAACTCCCTGAAATCCTCTCACTCAGGGATGGCAAAATATTGCATACCATTTATTTTGGAAATCAAGAATTCTAATAAGCTACAAAAGTATCTTATTTGGGTCTGAATTTCCATGCATTTCCGGTATCTCAAAGGGTCTTAAAATTGAAAAACTTAAGAACCACGAGTACATTAGGGAAGGAAGTGATAATAATATTCTTTGTTGGATGTCAAAAAATATCTAAGCCCAAGAACCAGAAGACCATCAGTGGTCTGAAAAGTCAGGTGGGAGGATGTAATAGCTTCATTCCAGGGATCCAATTACCACCCTGGCTGTTGAGCTTATTTCTGAGACAACGTGATAGAAGCTACATGCTTCTATCCAGGTGTTGGGAACAAGTCCTACTGAGCATTTGCTTCTGGGAAAGCAGCGAGCAACTCTTTTGCTGAAGCTTTGTTCACCCAAAACTCTTCTCTCTCGTTCTCTCTTGACTGCTTCATCTTTCTGATGAGGAGAATGTTAAGTGTGTAGAAAGTAGAGTGCTCAACTTGCAGACAGCAGAAGAGCCAAGACTTCCAAGCTGATCAGCAAAGTCAGAACCAAGTGGCCTATTTCTAGGCCATACTGAAGAAGGCCAATGCAATTTTGCAATCTCCCTTCCTCCCTCTCTCCCTTTCTTCCTTCCTTCCTTCATTTCTTCTTCTCTCCCTCCCTCCTTCCCTCTCTGCCTTACCAGTTTCCACCCATTTTCTTATGTAAAGCACTTTTGAATTCTAGCCATCTGTTAATACAAGGCAGTGAAAAATGTTGAAGTCACATCAAATTCCACTTGCTCTGCCAGTTAAAAATACAGATGCTTCCTGTTTTATGCTTTCCTCTCACTTTCTCTGGAGTTAAAACATGAAAATATGTTCCATGATAAAAACCAGCACATATCGCCTTTCATCAGGAAACATGTTCCAAACAATGAAAGAAAGGGGAGGGGGATCCTTTTCTCAGGTCCAGCAAGGATGCTTGGATGTTAGGAGAATCAAACGTAGAACCGTAGTTTCATAGAGCAAGAACACAATTATTCACAACTATCACATTTTATAGATGAAGAAGCTGAGATCGCAGGGAATTGTAATTATTCTCATATGGGCTGCACGTGGACTTGCCAAAAGTCACATCAGCTGACGTTTTCACCCAACATGCCTGGCCCTCAATGGTTCCACAGTCATCTTTGCTCTCCACTGCTTTCGGAAAGGGGTCTTTTGGCTACTGGGAGAGACCAACTCATTGAGTGATGGAGAATTAGCTTGAAACTCAGTAAATGTGCTGGAGTGAAGAAAAACAATGCAGGGCTACGAGTCAAGACACCTGGGTTCTAGTCGCAAATCTCTTACTAACAACCCATCAGCCTTGGGGTAAAAATTTCTACTCTTGCTCTGCAAAGCGATTAGGCCAAATGATCTCTAAATTTCCCTCCTGCTCTTTGAATCTTGAGGATATTTTTTTACCTTCAAGTTTTTCCTGACTCAGAGTATATAACCTTGGCCAAGTTATTAACCACCATAAATCTCCAATTTTCCAAGTGTAAAGGGAGAATAACACTTTCCTCTGTTTTCCTAGCATGCGGGTACTCTATGCTCTTGCATTAAATTGGCTATCCTTAGAAATCACATTAAATCTGTTGTATCTATAGACATTTGATGAGACAGTAAAGCTAGAGTAAGACGTGAGCCATGCCACTAGGCAGTGTTCCTGGTGCTAGTTGCATTATAAAACACTGCATTAACTCTCATCCCTCCTTATTTCCATCAAATCTTTTCATATAATTTGCTGTAATGTAACTCTTATATTACAATAGTGTAGAGCAGGGGTCCTCAAACTTTTTAAACAGGGGGCCAGTTCACTGTCCCTCAGACAGTTGGAGAGTGCATACTGTGGCTGCTAAGCAGGACAGGCAGCGGCAGCAAAAACACCTGGCGGGCCTGATAAATGTCCTCGATGGGCTGCATGTGGCCCACGGGCCGTAGTTTGAGGACGCCTGGTATAGAGCATTGTATGTCACTGCATACAATGTCTCAATGCCTAGGCCTTCTCCCATATTGCTAAAGCAAGATAGAAACTTTCTTACTGCATTTTTCTTTCTTTCATATTCAATGATTCGCTAAGTTCTTATCAATTTTATCTCCCTGATGTTTTCCAAATTCACCCACTTCTCTCTCTCTTCCATGATGTCCAAGCTACCATCACCTCTCACCTGAACTCCTGAACTCCACACGGCAGAAAGGACTCTTTCAGATGCCGCATCTGACCCCGTCACCCCTCTGTCTAAGTTCCCCTGATGGCTTTCCTCTGGTCTCAAAGACCAGAATCCGTAGCAAGGCTCCAGGACAGGCAGCTCCTGGGCCTCGACTGTGTTTCCAGTCTTGTAGTACGCTTCGCCTTCTTCAAGCTCTTCCTCCTCACCATCCTCTCTTTGGAAACTCAGACTCTGCAGTTCCCTGAAGTTGGGATCCTTCAGCAGTCACCTCATTAATCCTTCTTCTTCTGGTTTCATAGTAAACACCATGTCCTCAGAGAAGCCTTCCCTGACCTCCCTAGGTCAGTTCCCTCTGTTATATGTCCCCATTGTGCGTTGGATCCTTGTTTTTATTGCGCTCATCAGAGTTATCATTTTACATTTGCTCACGTGATGCTTTCTAAATTCTTTTTTGCTATCTTCTCCCTCACTCGATTGCAAACTTTTGGGATACCGTGTCTGTTTTTATGTCACCATTGTATTCCCAGTGCATAGCACAACATCTGACACATAGTAAGTGCACACTAAAATTCTATGGAGTAAATGAATATATTAGTGGGCGAAAAGAAAGAATACAGGCCTGAGTTCAGGGCCCGTCTCCCCCGCCCTCACATACAGAGTTGGAACCTTAGAAGAAACAACATAGTGTTAAAGTAATAAAGCTGGTGAGCATTGATTTGCCTACTGGGCTAGAAAGTTCAGAATTTTTTTTTTTTTTAAGTACTGAGATAGGGAGATAATAATGGTTGTAAGGATCAATGCTGTTATATATAAAATAACTACTGATCAATATAGCTTCCAACCAAGCCACAATAGACTTCAAAAAGAAATAGTTCAAATGTCAAATGGAAACTCTATTTCTTCATATGTATAAAGAGAGATACCAAGACCAGCTTACAAGTGCTATAAATTCAAATAAGAGAGAAGTGAGTAAAACCTAGAGTCACCAGGAAATGCCCCCAACAGGCCAAATTTGAGCTATGCTTTCCAAAGGTAAATATAGTTTGAATGGGAAACTGATGGCTTCTTTCTTAAAGATTGGTTTATCTGCCACTTACTCTCCATTCACTCTTCCTCATGCACTTTCTGCCTGGCTCCCCCAAAACTCTTGTGTCATGGCATGCTGACGTGGACCACATCAGCAGAAATCCCTCAACCTTGGTTTGCCCAGAGAGAGTCCCCGCAGGAAATATGGCGGACGGAGAGCTGAGGTTCTCAGTGGGTTACCCTTTCAGAACCAAGGGTGGTCCTGACTTTCTGATGCCGTGAGTGCCAGGGAAGTTTTAAACTCTTTATTTGTCCATTTTGGGGCTGTCGTGTGTTTTCATGCCAAAAAATGAGGGAATGGGGTAAAAAAAAAGTAAAAAAAAATTATAAAAAAGTAAAAAGAAAATCCTTGTCCATAGGAATTTTCTCAAACAAAATACAGTCATATTTTCTTCTTCTTGTTTGTTTGGTTCACACAATGCACGTGTTTTACCTCAGAACAGACCACAAAGCAGGGGTCACTGTAAACTGGTTGTTACAAGCTCCTTGGCAAAATTAAATTTGTTTCCCTAAGTAAAATAGAATAATGCAGCCAAGAAAAAATAGAACAGCTCCTCCCTGCCCCAAACACACACATACACACTGCGCTGAATGGATCCTTGGAGAAAATAAGTTCACAAGAGGTCAGTGCCCTACCTCTGCTTTTCTCCCTTGGTGTACACATATAGACAGTCCAGTTATTTCCAACATAACAGACTTGGGAAAGAGGAAATGTGAGAGGCCAGCCCTGTCGAAAGCGTTGAGAGCTAAGGGTAGAGTAGACAAGGGTACCAAAATGAGGGTACTGGGATTTGGAGCTGGATAAAAGTTGCTCTGTTGCACCATCTCGACTGCGGGATCCGTGCACCTAAGAGGCAATACCCCAGGTACCTCACACAAGTGCATGTGCACACAGACACCCACGCTTGCACACTCCTGCCACCGAAGAGTTTGGCAGGGATCCGTGTCGCTTTACTGCGGATTACAGGGAGTCATGGCCACGTCATCTGCCATCAGCCACACCTATCGTGAGGAAAAGAATGCCTAGCAGGCTCGGAAGCCTTCCTTGGGGACCGACTTCTGAGTTGACTTAAGTATTGAAAGCCACAACTGATCAGCTACTAATCAGTATGGCCATCAGCAGTAGCAAAACCAATAGCTTAGCCAGGATTGTGTAGAACAATAATCTTTGTTTAACTTCTAAAGTACATTGATTGGTTTTTGTTTTTGTTTTTGTTTTTAAGGCTTTCTGTGGCACTTGGGAATAGGATTATTTCCTCTGATATTAGTCCCAGTATTTTAAAAATAAAGAAACATGTGGTTGGTGAAAAATATAGAAAATGTGGGATAATTATAACAATTGAATACATTACATAATGTCCTTTCTCAAAAAGGCTTACATTATTGTAATGGTTAAGAGGTAAATGAATCTGAGTAATATTAGTATAATTGTCCAAGTAATCATAATGGAATGAATCACCCTATATTACAATTATGATTCAAACAATATATATTTTTAGAGATCAGCTTTTTCATGATGCGTTGGAATGGAATGTGGTAATAGGAGAGCAGTGATTTTGGCTAGCACATTCGATATTCTGAGTCAAGTTGGCACAATAGCAGAATTCATTTTCTTTACTGTCTTATTGAGAAGAAATGTCCTAAGAAGTATCTTGGGGAAGATAAATAAGTAATACGAGTCTGGCATAGGAAGAGAGTGTGTTTCTTCCCCTACGAGGCGTCGTGTGAAAGCCAACAGGGGAGAAATAGTGGGACAATGAAGGCTGGCCTGGGAGAATTCTCAAAGCAAAGCACAGACACCCAGAGCAGCATTACTGAGGCCTCTACTCCCCTCTGTGGGTTTGCTGGGTTCACTGAAAGGGGCAGGAATCCAGCAGACCTGTTCAAAGATGCAGAATGAAGGCTAATAAAAAGAGGTGCTATTTCATGAGCACTTACTCTGTACCCAGGTACTACGCTAAGTGCTTCCCCCCAGATCATTCTCCTTCATCCTCACACCACTCACGAGGTCAATCATTACTGTTATCTTTGTTCTTCAGATGAAGAAACTGAGAGTCAACAATGCTAACAAACTCAATCAAGGTCACCCCAGTAGTTATTGTGGGGCCAGAGTTTGAACGCAGGCTGACTCCAGAGTCCATGACCTTAACCATTAAGTGAAATAAGTTCATAGTTCACATTCAGGATTATATATATATGTATATATTTTTTGAGGCAATGGGGCCCTAAGTCTAGGTTGGTGCTAATGGGAAAGTATATATGGACACCCCCTTTGCGAACCAGAGATTTTAATATTGCCAGTTTTTGATCATAATTAAATTTCTTGTGTATATATTATTAAAATGTATTAAAACCAGGTTAAAGCATGCAAGACATTTTCTCCCTGGATTTTATAGAAGCCCTCCATTTATAATAAGCTTTAGTACAGTCAGATGAATCCTCATCTTGTCCCTGGTGAGGGATTTCTAAATTCCTATAGAAAAGCCTTTTAAAAAAAACTCATCTAGTTCTATTTGTGGACTCAAATGCCTACATTTTACTGTAATTATTGCCTTGTCTTAGGGATGTTCCTGATTCACCTTGAAAATTGATATGTAAGGTGACACCCACTTTACAGATGGGGAAAGTTGTGGCCAGCAGTGATGAAGGTTCAAAAAGAGTCAAAGGTATGGAAATCCACATTTTGTTTCTCTTATTGAGACCACACTGATGTCTTTCAGCAGCATCAGAGGGGAGAAGTTAGCATTCCAGGTCTTTGATTTCTTACCATTAAGTAAAACCTGAAACAGTAAGTGTACATCATTTCACCTCATGCCTCACTGGACCTGAATTTCTCGAGCTCTGAATTCTAATCTAGCTCCACCCCTCATTCCCTCATCAAACATTGTCTTAGAAAGGGTTAAAACCATTAATATATTTGTAATCAAATAGTTGGCATGACTTAAAATTGGTAAATCACTAGATGAATTACATTCTCAGATTCCGAGTGAGTAAACAATGGGAAACTGGAAAGTCTTTGGCAGAGGCTCGCTGAATCAGTTAATTAATAATGGATAGAGAAAGAGCTGTAGTACACACTAGCAGTATAGTCTAAATGAGTCAGGAGCCCATCCTTATGTGTATAAAAAAAAGGCCCACTTGTAAACCTGAAATTATACAATTAAGTGTAAGAGTTATATAATAGTAGAACATCTTCAAATGAAAAATAATTTACTATTCATATTATAAAAGTGTGCAACATAACACATTTTAGGGACATTTAGACATTTTGTCACTGTGCTACTATGTGTGTACTTGAAAAGAAGAGCTCTTTATTGTTTTCATGATTTAGCCAGAGCATGCTAACTAACTGCTGTACCAAGTAACCCCCCAAATCACAGTGATTTATGACAACAAAAACTTGTACCTTGTTAGCTCAAATTCCAGTGCAGTTGTTCTTGGTTGGGTTGGTCCTTTAAGAGGTGACTCAGGAATCCGTTCTCCTTCCATGCTGTCACAGAGGAAGATGACTCCTCTGTCTTCAACACATGGCCTCAAGGTCACTCTGACATTGTGCAGCCAGTATACTGTGGGAAGAATGAGAATGTGAAAAAGACACGCACATGTATACCCTCCTCCGCCACATACATTCTTAACTGCCTTGGTTTGGAAGTGACATGCACCCTCTGCTCACATTCCAATGGCCAGAATTACTCACGTAGTCCCCACCTGGGTACAAAGAGGTTGGGAAATGTAGGTTGGCTCTGGGCTCAGGAAAAGGAACTAACCTAGTTAGTCTCTACAACAGGACTGGTTCAAAAACTATACCAGTAAAGATAAATGTAATTCTGTTCATGACATTCCAGGAGATGATCTGATTAAAAGTAAAATATACAAGCATCCCTTCTGTCTTTACTTTGCATAGTGAAGCAATGTGCAAAACATTAATTGGGCTATTCACGGTAAGACTTGTCTTTACAAACTTCATGCGTGTGTCACTAAATTGATATGAAAGAAACTCTGGATCTCAGAAAATATTTTATCCATCATCATAGAATGCTGGTAGCCTAGTGTATACCTGAACATTGCCACAGTATTGGACCAAAAGGAAACAGATCAGTCATCTTAATTTTGTGAGAAGGTATGTACATTTTCCACCTCAGATTCAGTTGTGTTGGTATTTCATAAGCACAGATATACATTTGCCTAAAACACAGAATGGCTTTGCAACAAAACTCAAGCTCATGGCATAATCATCGTATTTTCAGACTAAAAACAAAGTGCAAAAAAATTTTCTAAGTACAAAATGACTCCAAGTAAATAAAATATTTGCCAGTTAGTCCCTCTCATCTTCAGCAAACTTGAATTATGATTAAATATATATGCCTTGAGAATTTCAGAGTGGGTTAGCAAATCTAGGGTTCCAAAAATTTGTGGTATCTACTCATGTGTTCTTGTGGATTATAAACTAGAAGGAAATTCGCTGTGTTGAAATATGAGCTGTGTGTAATTACTCCCACCTGCTGGGTAGAATCTTTATTACATGGGCATCAAACTTCACTCCCATGGAGGGGTGAGGAGAAATGCAATATCACCCAACCACATGACAGAGCTTGTGACACGCTCCTTCCGCCATGGTGGCTCCTGACTCTTCTTTCCAGCCTCTGAATGAGGCACCACTTAGACCAGGAACCCTGGGGCAGTGCTTATCCTATGAACCAAAGGCGATTTAATTTTCTTAAAATTTATTTTTCCTACAAGAACATCACACAGAGAGGGCCTTGGAAGGACCAATGGATCCACCACGTTTATCCAATAGGTTCTTCAGCAATTAGGAGAGCGAGACAGGAAGGGAACTCTTCCAGGCAGAGTGGTCCTCAGCTTTGGTTTTCTAGCCTATGGGCCCAAGTGGCAGGGATTTGTCCTTGGTCATTGAACACCCTGCATGTCCCCTTCCTCCCGCCTCGTTGGTGTATACTAGAGCTCTTACTTCAGACACAGAGATGAGCTTCCAGCTCTCAAGGGAATGACTTGCTAAAGGTTGGCAGGAACCCACAAGACTTTGGTGAGCTGGCTCTTCAAGCTTGGGCAGAATTTAGTTTCTAAGTTACTGGGGGGTTTTCTGTGGGTCTAAAACCTATAAAAACGCAAGCGTCAATGCTACCGTGTTAACAACTGCTTTCATCTTTGGCAGGAAGTAAAAGAAGAGGGGGTAAAGCCTTAGAAACAAACATGGTTTGAGTTTTGTTTTCTTTTGCTTTGCTCACTGACTCCACCTCCCACCAGTAGTTTTGGGAGGAGAGTTCCAGAAATGTCGTATTTTTCTGTTCCTACAAATGGGGTCATAGTACTCAGTTATGTCTGGAGTATATAAGGACTCCTTCTTAATTAACCCTCCCTCTGCCCAGGAAGAAAACAGACATAGGTAACAAAGGTGAAAACACTGATCTGTCAGGAATCTAATTCGTTTTAGGATTCCCAGCCACTGAGTTTGGCTTTTACTTAATTGACAACGCTGAGCTGTTTCCTTTCATGCTAAGAAGTCTTTGATTAAATTACAGGCGTGGTTTTCTGTCCTTTGGCAAAAGCAGTAAAGAGAAATCAGGGGCAAATGTAGAGTTTATGAATTACTGTCCCCGTGGCTTCCAATCCTGGTAATGTCACTTGTAGTCTGTGTGTGAATGTACACATGTGTACATGTATGAATGCGTGTGTATGGGTGTGAACATTCAGTTTCTTTCTTATTTTTATTTTCTCACTCCCCCCCTACCTCATCCCTTTAATCCTTCTTTATTCTATGTTCTGTTGCTTTCGTCTCTTGCTTTGTTTTCCAATTCTATGTCCCTTTTTACTCTACTTTTTAAATCTGACCTATAATCATGTCATCCACTGTAAGCACTGCGGAAAATAACCAAAAATCTTAACCAAGGGGGAAGCTGAATATATCTGTCTTCAGGATCTATCTTTGAATTTGGGGAGTTTCCTTGCCAAGAAAATTATCTTTTGAAACTGCCTGGATCCTGCCGTCTTCACGAAACACACCAGCCAATAAGCTGCCTCCTGATATTAGCTCATATATCTGGGTTGACTTTTGCCGCTAGCTCTTCCAGCCAACGAAAGCAGATACCTCAGGCCAGTGTTTCCTGGATAGTTAGATTTTACAAGATGGTACAATCTCCAGAAGGAAAAAATAAATGAAGAGACTGATAGAGATGGCTTTTTCTTTAAATTGTAACACTTTTGAAAATCGACCATCTGAAAACCACCACTTTTTAAATTTTAACACTTTGTAAAAACTACTATGCATTGTCACCATGATTTCATGAAAAGGGACATTTTAGGAAGGGCTACTCTCTGCGTAAGTTGAATACATTTAGCCAATGAAGAAGCCACTACTTTGCCTTTATTTTCTTCTTTCATCAAAGGCAGGCTTTGGATATCAACCAACATTGATCTCAATAAAACTGTAAAATTATTTCTTTTCCCATACAAATGGTTATGCCTGCGGGCTGATCGCGCTGCCTTCGAGAGGGTATGATATCCTATTCCCTTCATACTGAGGATTGCTGGTTCATCTTTGGAGCTGCAATGTCCAAAGGGCCCAGTGGTAAGTTCTTAGCTGCAGTTAGAGGCACTAAGAAATAAAATGAAATGGATTGGACACCTCTCCTCCCACACAAACACACAAACAAGTGAATGGGTTAGCTTTTATTTCCATAATGGCATGCGATCATGAGAAAGAGTGTGGAGGGCGTGTAGCACAAGTAAGAGGTGACCCTTATTCTCAAATAGGTTGGAGGTTAATGAAACATACACACAGCCAGTTCGTATCACAAGATAGGCAGAAGTAAATGCCGAAGAGAGAAACAAGAAAAGTGCTCTTGGAGGGCAGAGAAAGGACTCATTCATTTCACTGAAAGAACAGAGGAAGAGATCACAGAGGTTGTAACGTGTAATTGTGGATTTATGTGATTAATTGGTCATTGTTCTCCTTCATGGCTGCAGTGTAAACTCCGGGAGGGCATTGTCTCTATCAGATGTGTGAACTGCTCTATCTCAGCCCTTAGCTTAGTGCCTGGTGTTTGGTCTGTAACCCCCAATACCTCCTGAATAACTAAATCACTGCCCACGGTGATAGGTGATGTGAAAGACACCAAGAAATTCAAGTTCCATTCATTGCCCTTAAAGCACCCGCAAGCAGATAGGTTTGCAAACATGGCAGGTGTGTTTCTTCAGCTCATTGTTTGTGTACGCAGT
Organism: Cheirogaleus medius; assembly: GCA_008086735.1. NCBI lineage: Eukaryota > Metazoa > Chordata > Mammalia > Primates > Cheirogaleidae > Cheirogaleus > Cheirogaleus medius. The sequence goes on from VBSM01000500.1 coordinate 2,019,539, forward strand.
CACAGATGGTCATAGTGACTTACTTCATTCTGAAATGGAATAATTTCATCCTCACCCAGCTTTTCCTTAGGCATGGATTTTGATGTCCTATTTATTAAGACATCTACTTGGAAGTGGATGTCATGCTGTGAAGAACCATTATAGACAAATGTGATATCTCTTTGCCAAGGACTGACTTATGCTGAGCAGTTGCTTAAAAGACTGATTTTATTCATTTTATTTGCCATACTCATGTACTGCTTAGGGAAGGGGAAAGAATGAGAGGGCAGCAATCTGTTTGTTTGTTTTTTTTTTTTGCAAACCACTAATTATTTGCAGAGCTTTGTGGGCAGAGTGCTCAGCTCACACCTGGAAATAGCACCCTGGGTTAGACAGTGGCCATGGTGATATTTATACACCTCCCGATTTTAGTTTGCCAGTTGAAATGTGGACACGTGCAGAAATGGCCTCATTGTCATTCCTTGCTTTGGTAATGTTATCCTTGGCTCTACAGATTCATTTTTTTCTTCTTCTACTGTCAACACCGTTTCAGCAGTGAGTTAAACTATCCGGTGACATCAGAGGAAGCAAAGTTACATGTGTTCGCTTGGCAGGAATTGTCCACTTCCAGCAAATTTGTGACAAGTTGCATTTTTCTACCATTTGCACCTTGAGTGATGAAGTAGCCACAGCTTGGGGAGACAATGTGGGGACCTCCTTTGATGGGGAGTGCTATGTCTAATCAAGCTGCTGTTGCTTCAGTGCTGAAGGAGAAGGAGCCTGTGATCTTTGAATAATCCTTCCCCTCTGAACAGTGGGGCTGGATCCCCAGAATTGATCGTCTGGATCTGTAGGTAATGGAGGCTTAACTGGCATTAAAGTCGTAGACCAGTTTCAGACCCATTAAGTTTAATGGTTTGTGTAACGATAGGCTGCATCTGATGAAATAATAACCGAAAGAACAATTCATGGACTGTTTATGGAAGAAAACCTTCAGCATCCAAAATGGACATTAAACTATGGCTGGTTTCATTGCAAGTGAAAGTTCCTCTCTTTGTTTCCCAGTTAGGTCTCTGTGCAGCCCACGGGGTATTGTAAATGCTGTGTACTTCAGGGGAAAGTTTGAATTGAAGCTTTTAAGCTAATGAGTTTGAACTTTACGTGCCTTCTGTGATTTTTTTTTAATCAGTAGCCATATAGAATGAGGAGCTAATACATGAATCTAAATATAAGTCAAATTAATGTACGTTGAGTCAAAATTCAGCTTGGGAAAGCCAGATATTTACATTAAAATGGCAGCTCCTGCCCCATTCTTCATGATCCATTGGAAGTAGAAAGTTTGAGTTAGGATGACACCTTGCATTACATAAATCACAATGGAAGTGCCATGAGATTAAGAATTTTCATCTGTTTTATTCACTCCTATATCCTCTCGGTCTAGGATAATACCTAGCATATTACAGGAACTCAACAAATATTAAACATGGAATGGCTGCTGAACCTGTAACCTATCTTGGGTGATGTAGTTTTATTTCATTTCTTAGTTGGTAAAAATTCTCCTCTTTCAGAAAAAGAGGAGAAGAAAACATCATCTCTAAAAAAGAATTCCGGACTGGTTGGTATTCTTCCCAGATCTACCTCTGTTCACATGGATCTTTTACTGAGCGAAAACCACAGGGATTTGAGGCTATTGCAATCAATGATAGGTTTGGGAGATGATAAAATGTAGAAAATGGCTAAATAGGAGAGCACATGCTTTATAAAACAGCATTTAAAATAATAGCTCTCAGCAAGCAGATCTTTGACAGAAGCACACAATGGGGAAATATAAAGCCCAGTCTGGTGATGGCATTTGGTACAAATTGAGAAGTGAATTTGGCTGCAAAACAGAGTGTGTCTTCGGCAGCCTTTAAGATCAAACCACCAGTGATAAGCAAGAATCATGCTTTGGAGCCTCTACCTTCCTCTATTTTTCAGAACAGCTAAATCAGTGCGGAAATGAAAAGGAAATGGCTTTGTTATCTGTGAGCACCTTGTCCCTCCCTCTGGATACACAACCCTCCAAATGTACATTGTGATATATGTTGGGAATTCTCTTTAGCTAGTCATTTCATTTAGAAAAAAAATGTACCTATCCCTGCTCACATCCTGCCTTGTTAAGTCACTGATCCCTCATCATTCTGACACAGCCAATAATCTGACCCGTAGCTCAGCTGAAAGAACAATCATAGCGAGTGACGTGCTAGCTTCTTGGAGGGTGAAGACAAATGGAAACTGTAATAATCATGAAAGAGGCAAATCTCAAGTGGGACAGTCAATCCCCGTCATCAGCGAAAACTCCAGCAGAAGGGGATGAGCTCAAATAATTCAATTCAACCAAAACTTATTGAGCACCTACTATGTACCAGGCGCTGGGATATGGTACTGAACGACACAATGCTCTTGGCTCCCTGTGTCTGTGTTCTAACATCTGGTGAGCGTGTTCTCAACAGTATTGCAAGTTGTATTAGGCTGGAATCATGACGCCCTGCAAGAAGGTTACTTTTAGATTAAATTAGCACCATTCCTGTAGAAATCTGAAGCTGGTATATGCGTGGAAGTGAGGGTCCTATTGCCTATGTCCTGTTGCTGGTTGAATTCAGCCCTCTGCTATGAAAGCCAAGATTCCCAACTTTCGTCTGTGTCTAGGGGGAGATTTCTATAAAAGAGTTAATGTTGACAATTAACAAAGAACTTAAAGTCTTAGAGAGGGAAATGTTTTAAAACATGAAATCCATGAAGAGAGAATTATAAAATCAAAGGGTTCTTTTTGGAAGAACAAGAAAGCCACTAGCTTACCCCACTTCACTTTCATGTTTCTGCTCAAATCTTACCTTATCAACAAGGCCCTATCCCCTTCCCTGCCCCCTTATCTCTGTGTCTGCCTTGTAGCCTCTGACACATTGTAAACGTCCTTACTTCTTTGCTTATTGTGGACTATAAGCTCCATCAAATCAGGGACTTTAACACAACTGCCCCAGATGATGTTGGAGCCGCCCATCTAAGGCTGAGAGGCATCCCCTTAGTGGACCTGTGATCACTTCCCTACCATTGTCTTTGGGAAATGGAAGTACTCTAAGCTTCTCAAATGGGTAAATCAGATGTTAGAGTTGATTAAGATAAGGCATACCCACCTATCAGAGAGTATCTCAGGTTGATAGCTGAAATTTGAGAGACTCAGTCCCAAGTCACAAGGCCCAGGGATGTGCCACTGATTCAAGGCACCTACTTTCTCTTTCCACAGATCTGGTTGGGTGGTCTTCTTCAAGTAGTCATCGTGGTACAGTTTGTCTTTGTAGAACTGATTCTCTCATTCTGCTTTTCCTATGGCTATTGGTGAAGGAGTGTTGAAAGTTTGTGGTGCTCAAGCACGTAGGCGTTTGGGATTTGTGGGGATGAAGACAGGATGATTTGAGAATAGGGTCAAGCTGACCAAAAGAAAATAAATTCCTGTGCTATTAACAATTGTTGAGGATCCAGCAGGGTCAAGAATTCTGAGGTTAAGCTTCTGGAAGTTACTGATTTGATGGTAAGTTGCCTGCAGTCCTTAGTGGGAATTAAGTACATATAGTTGAGAAAGTAGCTGAAATTGGAGGGTTGGTTGTGGTTGGTAAATCTGGAGGATTGGAATGCAGTGGAAACTGAATAATTGATTACCTCCATACAATTCTAAATAAAGGGCAATTTTCTAGTCCAACGATGGAAGTAGGAAAAAAATTCTTTTTCTTCAAAGTAAGAAGAGATTTGCACAGGAAACACAAACATAAAAACCGTGAATAACACAAAAGCAAACTAGGATGATTTATCCTTCTGTTATGGGTTGAATTGTGTTCTCCCAAAAGACACATTTAAGTCTTAACCCCCGGTCCCACTGAGTGTGACCTTATTTCAAAATAGTCTTTCCAGAGGAATTAGTTAAGATAGGGTCATCCTGGAATTAGGTGGGCCCTTAATCCAGCCTGACTGGTGTCCCTAGGAAACTAATTCACCTTCCTAGATGCAGTTGGGGGAAAAAGGGAAGACCTGGCATTTTCTGGAAGCCTGCAGGGTCCTCTGCTTCAGGGGAGAGGAATAGTGAGAGAGTCCAGCAGATGAAGTAGCCACAGCCAGGATCAGGTGGCTGTACTTCCATCTCCAGTTGCACAGATGAAGAGTCACCAGGCTGAATTTATCCATGGGCCCAGCTGGAATTAGTCTTGACTCTACAACAGATGAACATACTGGCAAAACTGACCCTCGAGTTACTGAAAATGCGTTGCTTAAAGCCACTCTCTTATTTTTCACACATGACATTAATGACTCAAAATCAAGCTACTGCATTTTCATCAAGTTGCATCAGACAGTTTTATATTTAAGGTTTACAGGCTTCAGTGAATTTAGGGATAGGATGATGGCCAAAGAAGGCTTCATTAAAGATGGAAATGATTCAGAGTATCTAGGTCCCAAAAGTGATTGCCCCAGAGAAATTTACTAATCCACCTGTGACTTCTGGGCACAATTTCTATGTAATATTGCCCACATCCTTCCCTGCTTTCCTCTCCTTGGTAACCAGAGCAGGCTGAGAACGGGTCACCTGTCTCTTGTGTGCTACATTCCTCACCCTGACCCCCACGTGGTCTCTTCCAGTGTCATTTACCGTTGTCCATTAGTGGACTTTGTTTACTTCCTGTGTATCTAGCTTATGGGGGATGGGAAGAGGAGAGAGGGAGTAGATTTGTTTGCATGTAAAGGTTTTCCAAAGTGTTCATCACTTGCATTCTGCATTTAAGAAGGGGGAAAAAAACCAGAAATAAATATCTTATAAAGCAATATTTTTTAAAATTAAATTATTTAGGAGATTATACTTAAATATTTAAAGTAGAAGGCTTTATACATCTAAATCTATCAAAATAAGCCACTTTACATGACAAAATTATGAAACTATTTCAGAATTTTCTTTTCTTTTTTTTTCAAGACAGAATTTGGTCTGTTGCCCAGGCTAGGGTGATGTGGCATCATCATAGCTCACTGTAATCTCAAACTCCTGGGCTCAAGCAATCCTCCTGCCTCAGCCTCCTGAGTAGCTGGGACTACAGGCATGTGCCACCATGCTCAGCTAATTTTTCTCTTTTTTGTGGAGATGGGGTCTTGGTCTTGCTCAGGCTGGTCTTGAAGTCCTGGCCTCAAGCAGTCCTCCTGCCTCAGCCTCCCAGAGTGTTAGGCTGGGCACGGTGGCTCATGCCTATAATCCTATTTCAGCATTTTCTATAGGCTGGCTGATTCAAATGATTTCCTTACACATCTCCCTCTGCTTGTGCTGTTGAACAATTGGGAGGCACTTAGAGAACATGATGCCTTGCACAGACTGTGAAGGAGGAGAAAGGAAGCCACATTTGTAGGAGGACTATATTGTGTCAGATGCATTGGTAGAATGCTCTACCTTTGCTACTCATTTAACTAGGAGGCATCAATTAATATTTAGTGATTATGCAAATAGCAAGACTGTGACATTTATTCTGACATTTTAGAAGAAACATAGTTGTAGAAATATTGTCTGGAAAACATTACTCTATCTATATTATTTATTTGAAAGCGTTAACCTCATTATAAATGCATCTTACTTATCTACCCATTTAACTAATATTTATTGAGTGTATATACCAGGTGCTGGAAATGCGATGAGACCAAGAAGGATATATTAATAGTTCCTGACCTCATGGACCTCATCTAGCAGACCCACAAACCCATCAACAGGTGGGACAGGGCCACCTGGCTCAGAACTACTGCAGGAGGAAGTCTCTCTGGATTAGTAATCTAAGGGTGAGGGATATTCATCGGGAAAAGAGGGCAGGGGAAGGGGAGGAGGATGAGTCCATTAGAGGAGAAGTGGCACTTTAAAAGGCCTAGAACTCTGCATGTCAGCAGAGCTGAAAGTAATTAGGTAGGATGGTTGCTTAGATTGAGAGAAGGAATAGTGAGAAATGAAACTAGCGCTACAGTCAGAGGTCATGTTAATGATCTTGTGTTTTAGGTTGAGGAATTCCCGTTTCCTTCTGAAGGTCACCGAGAACTTAGATGTAGGGCAGTGATTAAGGAAAATCACTCTGGCTTTTGCGTGGTGGGCAAGGCCAGCGTCAGGGAGGCCACGTGGGAAGTTGCTGCTGCATCTTAGGCGAGATCTAGGTGGCCGTGGCATTGGTCGTAGGTGTGGAGATAAGTATGGGTTAAAGATACATTGAGGAGATAGGATAGGTAGGACTTGGTGATTTATCGAATTTGGAAGGTAAGAAGAGGAAGGAATCCAAGACTACTTACACATGAGACACAGGGACTTCTTTCTCTCCTAGGAAAAAAAAATTCCACCATTATAGAACATGATAGAAATTGGTAGACATAAGAAAGCAATCAAGATCTCGATTTTCAGTGCCCTGTGGAAGAAGAATATGGTCTTCTAACATTTCAAGTAGAGATGCACGTTCAATTTCTGCAGATTAGTTTCATAACTCAGTTAGTATTTCAGACCCATCCTTCATAGTGAGGGTTTAGGATCAGGGGAGGGTATGCAGTGGTAGGCAGAGACAGGTGGTGTACACTACAGCCTCCTGCTCTGTGTTCTCGATGTCTCAAGGTCATGAAGAGATGGGAGCACTTACATCCAGTGGGGTTGGAGGTGCAGCTCAGAGAGCTGCTCCTGGTGCAGGGATGGGTAGAGAAGATGCTTCAACTCCCCGATAGCAATTCATCCACCGAGCGTAGCAACATAGTTCTGTCTGAGAGAGAGAATTTGCCCCCCGGGAAACACGAGGAGGGAGACATCTCTCAGGAAATCACCATTTCTCCCACTGAAAGATTTGTGTCTATTTATTTGAGAAAAGCGAGAGACTTTTCTGTGCTGGGAACATATTAATAGTAATTGCTACGAAAGCATTAGATACCATACTATTGGATAAGTTACTTAGCAAAATATCTTGAAGCTTTAGGCTCCTTGCTTCCATTCCCTGCCCACTCTTACTGGCCCTCTGTAACATGGGAGGGCCTTTCAACGTGCACGTATGTTAGAGCATGTCTTTGCTCTGTTACCAAATCTTAGCTGAACAGCCTGCCTTTCATATTCAGAAAATGTTTGCTCCCCATTAGCCAAGACTGTCCAATTTGAACAATGACCCTGACAGTGGACCTTGATTTTCTTTCCCTTCAAACAGAAATGGCTCGTACCTCTTTGCTTTCCTCTATTAGAGATCCCTCTTGTTTTTATATTTAGTTCCTACTTTTTGCATTTAATCCCCACATTTTTGTGATTCATAATGTCTTCATTTTTTTTTCAAGGAAAATGCATGAAGCTTAGAAGACAAACAGGCCACTAAAGATGTGTACAAGCCCCACTCAAATCAGCCTCCATGCTTCAGGGTGCCCCAAAAGTCGCCATACATAGGGAAAATGGGAAATTGTGGCTGAATGTACCTTATTTATGAAATATTCATTACACAATTTTACAAAATTTTTCCTTTGTATGGAGACGTTTGGGACACCCTATAATGCTGTTTATACTCGTCTTTTAAACTTGAACATATATTTTTCATTTTGAGTCTTTTTATTTTTTACTGTTTTATTTGTTAGTACTGTCTATTAAGTTTTTTTTTCCCGGGTAGATTTGTGTTTTGCTTTGCTAAAGCACATACAATTCCTTTTCAGGTCTTTTTGATACATTGATTCTGCATTTTTTGGATTGAGAGCTTCTGCGATTCTCTTTAAGGGAATTTTCACTTTTCTTACACATCTCGCTCTCTCTGCTTCTGCACATGTTTGCAGGTGTGGATGTAACTGCACAAATTAACCTTCCTATTCTCTCCAGCTGGTAAACCATCTAATCCAGGGTCCTAAACGTTTTTAGTGCTGTAGACCCCTTTGGCATTCAGTGGTGCCCAGGGACCCTTTTTCTCAGGATAATGTCTTTAAATGTATATGTAAAATCCATCAGATTACAAAGAATGTCAGTTAAATTGAAAGACAGTTAAATATGTTAAAAAGTGATATAGTAATAAATGAACTTATTTATTGGTACACTAAGTAACAAGGGCTAATAACTAGTATCTCAGAAAATGTGTGATTCCTATTGGTGACAGAAATCACTAGAGCTATAAATAATTTTTTTGGTTTTGTTTTAAATTATTTAATTTTTAATTGCCCAATAAAAATTGTATATATTTATGGTATACAACATGATGTTTCGAGATATGTGTATGTTGTAGAATGGCTAAATCAACCTTATTAAGATAGGCATTACCTCACATACTTATCAGTTTTTGTGGTGAGAACACTGAAAATTTATTCTCTTAGCAATTTTTAAGTATATAATACATTTTCTTTTCTTTTTCTTTTTTTGCTTTTTTGAGACAGTGTCTCACTTTGCTGCCCAGGCTACATAGAGTTCAGTGATGTCATCATAGCTCACTGCAGCCTCAAACTTTTGGACTCAAGTGATCCTCCTGCTTCAGCCTCCTGAGTAGCTGAGACTACAGGTGCCCACACCACCATGCCTGGCTGATTTTTCTTTTCTTTTCTTTTCTTTTTTTGTAGACACAGGATCTGTGTATGTTGCTCAGGCTGGTCTTGAACTCTTGGCCACAAGTGATCCTCCCGCCTTGGCCTCCCAAAGTGCTAGGATTACAGGCATAAGCCACCACCATGCTTGGCTGATTATATATAAATATAAATATATATATACATATATATGTATATATATAGGAAATATAGTTACCATGTTGTCAAATGGACCTGTTGAATTTATTCCTCCTGTTTCACTAAAAGTTCGTATATTTTGACCAGCATCTCCCCAATTTCCAATCCCAGCAAACCTCCCAGCCCTTGGTAGCCACCATTCTACTCTGTACTTACATGAGTTTGACTTGTTTAGCTTCCACATAAAAGTGAGATTATGTGGTATTTGTTTTTCTGGGTCTGGCTTATTTTACTTAACAGTATGGCTAATATTACTGTGGTTTGTTGCCTACGTTCAAAATCAATGGAAATGCTAATTTTCACTTAGAGTTCAGGGAGAAGAAATATGTGAACAATTTTCTTACCATCCAAATTCATGGGTTCCCTGTGTTCTTGAGGGAATCTGTGGACCCCAGGTTAAGAACTGCTGCTCGTTAATAGTCCTTTGTGCTTCGAGACTCAAATCAAATACCCATCTCTTCTGTAAAAGTTTCCTTAAATTTACTAGGTCCACTTATGTAACCTGTTCCTATGGTATCTTGTGCATTCTCTATGATGAAATAGTTATTATTAGTAGTTTTTCTGCATCTCTTTCCTCTTTGTAAATATCTCAATGTTTTATTCCCTTTTATTTCCTTTGTCTCCAGGACAGGAACTCTATAAATGTTTGTTTAATAAGTAAATTAATACTCTAGACAACTTCTGGTGAGTTTTTCCAGGTTACTAGTAATACAGGGACCTGAATATAATTTATTCACTTCTACAAGGGACACACTGTCCAAGCATTGACCTTAAATAAGAGGTGTGCTTCCAACAGTGACTTCTTGGCATATTCTTAACCTTTTACTCTGCCTTGGTACACATTTAATCTCTCATGAAGTCACAGCTATTGATTTATAACCAAATCCTCAAGGTGTCTTAATACTTTATAAGCATACAATTGGAAAAATTAATTGCATTGTTAGATAAAAATGTATTACAAAGATTACTAGCAAACAAATAAGTATTTCTATTTATAACTAGAAAACAAAAACCTGACAATGGAATATTAGTTGTTTACAAGGCAATTATTCTCAATAATGTGCTAGGAGATTATAAATAACCTTACTATCAATAAAAAATGTGCTTATAGAAAAGATTATTCTAATTAGTATACATTTATTAAATTTATCAGTAAGTAGCATGAATTAGCTATAAGTGAAAGTTTTTCCTTCCATGTTTCCCACTTCAGTTCTATAGAAAGTCGGCCCTCAAAGATCAGCTGAGGTTGGCTGTCGCCATGTTTCAGCCATTATGAGAAAGAGGAGGAGGGCACAGTCTCTCATAAATAATAAAATGACGTGAGCTCTGATAATAAGCATGAAGAATCAGACAGAGAAAAACACAAAGAGGGATAGGGAAAGCTGGAACCAATGGAGAGTGATCCACAAGCATCTTATATTCCATTCCCAGCGGCCCTCACCTCAAGACGTCTGGTGTGGCCAGTCTAGACACTAGCTTGTTCACCGCTCTCATGCTTCCTCTTTCTCTCTCACCTTCCACCTCTCCTCCTTTCCTTCTGTGTTGTTGGGGGAAAGGTAATTTTCTAAGTAACTGTAAAATCTTTTAATGATATATTTTAATTAATATAAAATATTTTACAAAAGCAATACCAGCCCACAGTGGGTTGTTTTCTGAAAAAATTTTTTCCTATGCTTTATAAATATTTTTTAATGTAGAGAATCATCAAGATAAAAGACTATCACTCTTGGTGAAGTCATTCCTGCTTCACTTTAAAAATACTTCAAAGTGGCTGGGCACAGTGGTTCACGCCTGTAATCCTAGCACTCTGGGAGGCTGAGGCAGGAGGATTGCTTGAGCTTTGGGGTTCGAGACCAGCCTCAGCAAGAGTGAGACCCTGTCTCTACTAAAAATAGAAACAATTAGCCGTGCAACTGAAAAACCATATATAAACAAAAAAAATTAGCTGAGCGTGATGGCAAGTGTCTGTAGTCCCAGCTACTCAGGAGGCTGAGGCCAGAGGATTGCCTGAGCCCAGGAGTTTGCGGTTGCTGTGAGTTAGGCTGACACCACGGCACTCTAGCCCGGGCAACAGAGTGAGACTCTGTCTCTAAATAAATAAATAAATAACTTAAAAGTTTTTTTTTTAGTTTGTTTGTACCAAGTAAATGGGAATTTTCTTCATTGTAATTTTTCTCAAATTACAATAAAAAACTGTGAGGATAAATGATTGCATGTGATTATGAAATATGTGGAAAACAATTTTAATGACTAATCTCTTTTTTTAATGCCATGGTTAGATTTCCAATTTCAAGAGAGAAAAAAGAGAAACCCCATTATATTATAGGGAGACCAGAGAAGATAAAGTTTCCTTCACAATCAGGGGATAGTGGCGTTATGGTGGTATCACCCCCTTTCCCTTTAGAACATTCTAGCTGAAGGAGAGTCTTCTATCCCAAGCCCATGTTGACATGATACGTGTGTGTGAGTCACACATCCAGGATTTCTGACCTTGCTGCGTGGTGGGGGGGCAGGGGGCAGGGATTTTCCATGCTGAGGTGACCTGGTCACGTCACTCTCTTCTTTCCATCTCTTTCTGTCTTCTTCTCTTTTTTGGTTCTAACCAGAGAATGTATTCCAAGTTTTATTTTTTATTTTTTTTCTGTTCGAGCCCTACAGCTCTGCCCAAGGCAAAATGCTGCAAGGATTAGAAAGATGAAGTGGCTAAGTCAAATCGATGCTGACAGCCAGCGAACGGGTATAAATTTCAGCAAGCAAATGTTCAGCATTGTCTCTTGGGCCTCCCACCGACGTTAACATCTCTAAATTTCCTGATTGAACATTCTCACAAAACAGAAATCAAATAACTAACCAAATGCCAGCTACTAATAGCCTTCAGGTTAATAAATTGGGTCTTCATTAATCTCAAATTAGGGTTTTTGAGTAGACTTATATCGGGGATAGGCGAACACACACCCGGCGAGGAACTTACTACCCATAAATCAGGTAAAAGATAAGAAAACACTCTTCTTGCTCTCATTAGTCTCTTCAGATATGCTTGGCAGCTCTTGAATGTTTAATGGCCCGTGCTGAGATGAGCTTGCAATCGAAGCTTCTAATGCAAGAAGCGACCTAATTCAGCCTGTGTCTCCTCTCTGGCCATTCACAATTTCTTCCTTTGAACCTTGTGTTATTTTGGTAGTGTTTATTCAAGTAATGATTCTCGTAGACCACTAGGGTGTATAGTTTAGAATATGGTGGAATTTTGAAAATCAAGTATTTAGCAACTCCTCAATTATACATTACATTCATATATATATACACACACACACACACACGTATAGTATATGCACATGTATGTATATATTGTATTTTTCATTTTCATTGTATTCGTCTTAATAATCTTAAGCACTGGTATAGAAATAACATGTAAGTACTTTATGCAGTATCTTCTATAAGAATTTCTTTTGAAACTTATAACTTATTGAAAATAATAACATTTTCCCATTTTCTGGAAGGTATATTTAGATCCAATCTCAGAGCTTAATAGTTTGATGTTCTACTTTTGCTGAGGCCAAACAAAATCAAGGCCCAGTGTATACTCTAAGTGTATTTTCACTTACCATATATTTATTATGAACTGGTATTGTGTCGATAAGAGGTTTTTTTTTTCCTATAACACTTTGGCGATTTTGATAAACATGATTTCCAGTATGATAACATTTAAACTGAGATAATTACTATTTTTTTCAATATTATGTTAAGCTTTGTGGAAAATATGAGGGAAGCATCTGATGACTGAATAAGTATCTAGTAGAACTAAAACATTTTTTTAGAAGAAATGTACATGTTCTATACTTTCATGGTTAGAAGTATTCCATTATAATGTATCATCTACACCTGTGGTCCCCAACCCTTGGGCTGGGGGGGGCCTGGTACTGGTGGCTTGTTAAGAACCAGGCCACATATCACCACTGCTCCCCCCACCCCCCCAAGCCATGGAAAAATTGTCTTCCATTAAAATGGTCCCTGGTGCAAAAAATTTGGGGACCGCTGAACTCTTCTGATTTTTATTCCAAGTAGGAATAAAATGTAAAGATGTAAAAGCCCTTCCTAAAGTATGTGCATATATCTAATTTTCAAAATGATGGAGGGACTTGCTTGGATGTAAAGGTTAAGATTCTAGGGATGGGGACTGCCAAGGATTCTTTCCTGGGAAGTCTTTAGAAGTTGGGTTTAGTTAGGGCTTGGTGGCACGAAACAAAGCAGTGAGTACTAGAATTCTCACCCAACTTCTCTCTCTGTGATCCTCTCTTCTTACTGGGTAGATGGCATCCGGGAGCCTTCTGTATATAAATGAATACTTGAAATGCCATAGTGTATTTGTCATGTTTCTTAGCTATTTTACTCTGGGGAAAATCTTTCATCCTTCTGAGTTCTTATTCTACCAGCCCATGGGTACACATGTGTGTGGCACACACATGCATGCACACACATGCTCAGCAGTTGGGACACCAAGTGGCACAATCATAACACAGTGGAGACAGCAATAAAGGCGTTTATTTCTATTAACAGGTAATAGGATATGTTGATATTAGTCTATTACCTCTGAATCCTTTCTTCCTTTGGTGAGCAGTTGGGGAATCTATTCATGCCAGAGCCATCTTTCTGTCTAATAAGATTGGATAAGTATCAATGGGTCTACTGTACATCGTGCCTCTGTCGCAAACTAGGTTCCAGTGGCCATTAGGGGCCACACCAAAGCTAACCTGGGAGTGAGGTTAAAATAGCACAGTTGTTCATAAGTGATCGCTCAAGGTTACAGCATTGCAAAGTAAGGAAGAAGGAGTTATTGTTACGCTTCTTTTCCCTATGGGAAAAACTGTGGCCCGTTTAGTCTAAATGTTCCATCCACTATCACAGAATATTAGAGGGTGAAACTGGATGTATAATTCAGGTTGACTTTGGGTCCAGTGGACCATTCATTCAACCTTTGTTCCTCTTTCCCCACGAGTCATACTCTTTCTCACATTGACTTCTTAGTCTGCTCTCACCAGTGAAAACCCCTGGGAACAATTAATGATTTAATGTCCAAGGCAATTATGATTCTAGAGCTACAGTTTCTCCAGTGGTAAAATAAAAATCCCTTCATAGGTGTATTAAGACAGCTAGTGAGTTAATTGTAAGCCGCTTTGAATTTCTCATAAAAGTGATTCTTTCTAATCAAAAGCAAATTCTTCCTTTGATAGCTTCACAAAATGTTCTTATCTCTGCAATTATTGTTCTGAGATTAGTTCCTACAAAAATGTTACTGCATAAGAACCCAAAGAACGTTCCTCACATTATGGTTAATGGCCATGGTTTTAACAAAAGCTATAAGGGAAATCTTCTGGCTATTGCATTTATTTCTGGGGCCATCTTGCCTAGCTAGCTATTATGTAAACTTTACTAGAGAAATTGATTTTTCTGTTTTAAGATGAAAAATGAGATGGTTAGTATTGTGGGGGCCATGCATTGTGACATATATTACAGTTCAGCCTCAGCTCAGCTGCTGGTGGTGCAATGGAGATATGGAAATATAGACTCCCACCATTCAAAATGTGACCCCTCATAGGAGCTTGTTAGAAATGTAGACTCTTAAGCTCCACCTAGAACCTACTGAATCAGAATGTGCATTTTAACAAGATCTCCTGGAGATTCATGTGGATGGTGAAGTTTGACAAGCACTGCTGGAAACAGTCTGAAGTCTGCTATGATTGTCTCAGTCTTGGTAGTTGGCTTTGCACGGTCTTACCTCTCCTAGCCCCACTTCTCTGCTCTATTTAGGCTACTTCTGGCAGGCTCCCGAGCCAGAACCTTAGCTGCCTCTGTTCCTGTTCTATCCACGGAGGCTCAGGAAACCTAAATCTTAGACTCCCCTCTGCTGACCATGCTGGGCTGCCTGGGGTCCCTCCCTTTGTCATAGGCTGATGCTCTGTCTTTCCCCTATGCTCTGCTGCCTTGAATGATCGAATGTGCAAATTGTTGCAATGTTTTTGTTGCTTCACAGAACATGTGTGGCTGTAATTGTTCAGTGAAGCGTGGAGTATGTTCATTCACATGGCAGTTGAATCTGAACAGGTTGAGTATTAATCACTTCCACTGTGCAAACCATCACGCTCTTAACATTTTTGTTTTGTTTTCATTAATACTTACTGGGTTAAAGGTGGGTGCATTAGTGAACTGGTATTTGTCTGCCTACCAACACTGTTTGTGATTTCGGTGACATAGTCCTTTGAGGTCATACTTCTGGTGTGTTAAATATTGCCAGGGACCCCAGAAATAGGAGAGCTCTTTCCGCATGACATTTTATCTTGAATGATTTATCTAAATAATAAGGGCAAACATTTTTGTTAACTTGTATTTTGCTAATAAAAGAGTTATTGAGAACTCTAACTCAAGGACAAATGACAAAAGATGATCTCTGGAGTCAGGGCATCACCCTCCGTAAGTCTCACTTGAGGTTTGCTTCCTGCACAATGAAACAGGTCTATGATTTCTGAGGCATTCATCTTGTTTTAAAAGGCTGTGTGCTGTGCTTGGGCCAAAGTCACTGCAGAAGAACAAGTGACTTCACTATCAGGAAAGAAAGGGATCATTTTTGGGGGGAGGAAAGGCATACCAGAGTGGAGGAGGGGAGGGGTGGTTCAAAGCAGTCCATCCAAGAGAAAAGGAATATTTTATCTACTGACATGGCTTAGAATTGCCAGCATGTGTTGATAGTAGAAAGGAGATCTGCTTGTAGCCAGTTTCATTCTTGATTTTAAATCTCTGAAGACAAAGCACCCACTTAGTGCCTATACTTGGGGCAATATGCTTCCCCTGTCACCCTCTCCCTCGGTATACCCCAGCACAGAAGCGTGTTCACAAGGTTTAAGATGTTACATATAATCAGTCTCTGAACATCAACACTCTCAGGCAAGAGCAAGAAATGACTGGAGCATTTTAGCTGCAAGCTAATGTCTTATTCTGATGCCTTTACTTTGGCATTATAGGTTTTGACATTGACATTACTTTGGCTGATATAATAGGCAAAATAATTACAATACACAATCCTGCCAAAAATGTCCACAACCTAATCTCCTGAACCCGTGAGAATATGGTACATTAAATGGAGAAGGGGAATAAAGTCTGCAGGTGGAATGAAAGTAACTTATCAGCAAGTGGGAAGATCATCCTGGTTTATCCACTTGGGCTCAGTGTATGCAGAAGAGTCTCTGAAAGTGGAAGGAAGAGGCAGAAGAAGAAAGAATGAGGTAGAACTGAGGAAGAATGGTTAGAGAGATGTTGCTGTCACTGGAAATGAAAGAAGTAGTGAGCTTCCTCTTCCTCTGGGCTGCTACTAGGAGCCAGAAAGGTGAAAGAAGCAGATTGGAGGCCCCTAGAGCATCCAAACAGTAAAACAACCCAGTTGGAACCTTGATAGTCGACCAGTGAGACCCAAGTCAGATTCTGTCCTACAGAACTGTAAGATGATCATCTTGTGTTTTTTAAGCCTCTAGTTGGTGGTAATTTGGTACAGCAGTAATAGAAAACTATTATGTATATTATACATTCTATAGGTAAGGAAAGCAAGGCTAAGGAAATTTACCAAGGGCAACTACTAGTTAGATGTAGAGCCAGAGCTGGTAAGGCTCTACATACTACATCAACTTTTACTTTACCAATTATATTATTAATAATTAATAATCCTTACCTTACAGGGTTTTTGAGAAATTTAAATAAAAAGGCAAATGTAAAATGTTTGGGATAAGGCCTGTCAGATGGGGCTGCTTAAATGATCCTCTGAGTGACTGGCCCCATTTCTTTAGGGTTTCCTGCTAACTGGCCACGCTGATGACAGGCAGAATCCTTAGAAGCATCACTGTATTCGCTTGACACTTCACTGTGGTCCTCTGTGAGCCTCAGTTGGCCACACAGTCATCTACCAGTCACTGGGGTTTCCATTAATGCTGGGTTACCATTAGAATCCTCATGGTTTTAGAAGGATCTAGTAGATCATTGTTTAGTAGGAGACATCATTAATGCTCGTGTTAAATGAGTAATACGTTTTAATGAATGATAAACTGCCTCTCATACACCTTTGCTTTTGTACATCCACTCCTCTATTCCAAACTGACCAAGCAAATAAGGGTACAGTAATTTATTGGAATAGATATTTGTCGATATTTTTCAGAAAAAATAAGATGCCAGTTGACTGCATTATTGTCACCGCACAAAAAACACGGGGGATGTGCCTAAATCCTTTTATCAAAGTGTACTATTATAAAGAAATAATTTTATTCTCTTTACCCTTTTTTTAAAATACAATCTCCTCTGCAGATATTTCCTTCAAAACTCTTCATAATAAAGGAGAAAATATTTCTAACTGCCCAACAGACTTCAAGATGATCTTGACAGCCTCTATGGCCAAAGTATCATTAATTTGATCTTAACGACACTTCTGGTTCACTCTGTTCTGTCCTGAAATCCAAACCCTGGACTCCTTCCTGAGCAAACAAAGGCAACAGCTGTGGGGTCCCGGTTCATCTTTTCGGTTTCACCCCTACGACAACCGACTGTGCAGAGTTGAGAGCAATTCACACATAGTGCTCTCAACGCTGTTTTTATTAAGTGCCCCGAAGAGCCACCAAATCTCCAGACCCTGTAGAATTTCATGACCAAAACAGCTATTGGGATGGTGTTTCTCTTGAAATGTCTCTGTGGGTGCAAACATTTATCATTCCTGATTTTCTAAGAATCCCTTGTAATGAATATAAGAACTGTGGTTTTACCCTACTTGTGACCTAACAAGTTAGTCTGTTACATGAATGCTGGAAGAAGACACAAGACTCCTGGGTCAGAGTTGAAGGATAGTTTATGGCTACAGGAATAGCAGTAGCAGAGTATCAGCATTTATGCCAGTTCCCTAGAACTTGATTCCATGGGGTGAAGGGAAGAGAGCCAGATGATATCTACATATATAGCAGGCAAGGGAGAGCTGAGTTTAGGGAATCCAAAAATTTTATAATGAGCAGTAAGCTTACTGCTGATCTTTGGTACATAGAAAGGCTTTATTGTTTTAAACTGGACAGTGAAAAAAAAATCCCTTTGTTCCACCTGGTAGCAATATCTCTATCTTCCAATGGATGCTCACGATACAAACATTCTGGAAACAATAGCCTAGAAGAAAGTTATTAGATCTTCTGTGCACAAGATGTGCAGAAACATGAGAGGCCCGAGAGAATTATCTTCCTACAGTGGCTTTCTTAGATGTAAATAAATAATTTCTTATGCTGGTAAGAATGGTGTAGTATGAAACGTTATCACAGGCGTATGTCATATTAAGCATTTTTCCCATAAGAGAAGGTTTTGCTTGGCTTCCCTAGCAGAATACAGGCTTCAATTATGTGATCAACTTGTTTGGATCAGCCAGGTGAAAATATAAAGCATTTAAAAAAAAATACTGCAGATATTGAGCTGGGCAGGTGATGGGGATGGGGAAGGCAGAGGAGAGATTGTGTGGCCTCATAAGAAAGTGTTATTATTTCTCTTGCACTTTGCTGGCCATTTTAATGTTGTTCAACCCTCAGGAAGGAGAGCCAGGGAAGTTCTAGAAGCTCTTAGAACTTGGAGGCAGCAGACAGTCAAGGCAGCTCCCAGAGGCTGAAGTTGTCAAACTTAATCAGACCTGGTCCTGGAGCGAAACACGATCAGGTCTTCAGCCATCTGGTCATTGATGGCCACACTGGCCTCCTTCCTCCTTGCTGTTTCTAGAACATACCAGATATTTCTCCACTTCAGGTCCTTTGTGTTGGCTCCTGTCTCTGATACATACACTCTTCTTCCAGATCCCTCAGGGCAACTTCCTCACTTCCTTCAAGCCTTCTTCAAATGTCACCTTGTTTGTACCCCACCATGAATGGCAGTTACCTACACACACACACACACACACACGACATTCAACCCACCTGCCCTGCTCTATTTTTTCCATCTTCCAACATGCTATATCATTTATGAACAAGAACATATAAGCTCCATGGGCAGAGATTATTCTCTGTTTTGTTCCCTGCTATTTCCTAAGCACCTACATCAGTGCCCGGGTGCATACATAAATAAATATTTTGAATAAATATTTGCTGAATAATGAAGGAAGGAATGTTAATATTGACATTTTTCATTGTTATTTGCCTTACTCCTAGGAAGATAGGCCTAGCTATTTGAGGTACCATTTCAGAATTGCAAGGGCTGGGTTGGATCCTTTATGTGTGGGTGTTAAATAGTAACAAATGAATGAAGCAGAGCAGCAGTGACCCTGTTGATGACGATAATGAATCACGTTGATACAGTGCTTTCCTCCTTCTACCTTTTGTGTGTGTGTGTCTGTGGAATTCCCGTCGGTGTCAGGGTGATGGATGATCCCCATTCCTTCTAGGAAAATGGCTATTCCATCTTAATGTGGGCTTTTAGAAATGAAAAATAATGCCTGCTACAATCAGCTTTTAATTATCTACACTAATGGAGTGCTGATGCTAAAGAAATAATCCCTAAATCATTTATATTTGACTTTAGGATGCAACCAGGGATTTGTATTCGGAAAAGCGCGTTATCACATCAGAAGCAGCCTTTGGTGGTAGACTGACCTCTGGCCTGGGAGTTGGGAAACTGGGTTTGGTTGAGACTTGGTGTTATTGCTTGAATTGTGTCTCCCCCAAAAGACAGGTTAGAATTCTAGCCCCCTGCAACTCAGAGTGTGACCTTATTTGGAGATCGTGTCTTGATGAAGGTCATTAAGTTACGATGAGGACGTTTGGGTGGGACCTAATCCAATCTGACTAGTATCTTTATAAAAAGAGGAAGATTAGTCTCACAGACAGACACACATACAGGGAAGAACGCCATATAAGGATTGGAGTTACACTGCCATACAAGAAGGAACTACCAGACACTAGGGGATGGGCCTGGAACAGACACACCTTCCTAGCACCTTCAGAGGCAGCAGACCCTGTAGACACCTTGATCTTGGACTTCTAGCCTCCAGGACAAGTGCTATTGTTTAAGCCACCC
This sequence comes from Cheirogaleus medius, assembly GCA_008086735.1. Taxonomy (NCBI): domain Eukaryota; kingdom Metazoa; phylum Chordata; class Mammalia; order Primates; family Cheirogaleidae; genus Cheirogaleus; species Cheirogaleus medius. The sequence continues at coordinate 2,039,339 of VBSM01000500.1, forward strand.
CATTCATGGTACTTTGTTCTGACAGCCCTAGGAAATTAATATACTTGGGGACTCAACCCTTCTGTGCTCGTCTTAGCATGCAATTCCTTTTCATCTTTGAGCCTCTGTCTCCTCGTCTCTAAAATATTTAATAATAAAGCAAGCCCCTTGCTGCTTTAGGGCTCTATAATGAAAGCTTCTGACATGAAATCTCCATCAGCTGTGCTTTTCCCAGTTTAGCAGTAATCCCACCCCACTTTGGTGTCCTCTGTGTTAGGTAGTGACCCCAGAAGAAAGTTCTAGATATCATCTGCAAAGCAGCTAACATGCATGCAGAAATGACTATTCAAATTCGAGAACTTACATTTTACCCATTTCTGAAAAATACAAGGGTTTTAATATTTCCACATTTACAAAATAGCAACAAGGGCATACCATATTGTGATAATCTGGCTCTCATCTGTTTCTCTCAGCAGAATCCATTAATGACCCACTGAATCCCACCCTACTTCCATGTACAGCAAGCACACAGAGGTACCCCAGGCCCTGATATGGCAAATTCAGCCCAGTAGACATGGTTCGGACAACAGTGAGGACGAGACTTGCATTCCCTAGTGCCATGGCATTCAAACCATCACACCCACTGAATGTTCTTCATTGCTTTGTTTAATATTTGGAGTAAATGCAGGTGGTGCATGTGGGGTTTGCTCAAAAAAACCAAAATATATTAAAAGTCAAACCAATAGAAAACATGGCTCCAAAGCACTCTTGTTTGGGAAACATGTTTAAAACAGGTACTTCCCTTGTGATTTGTCCCCTCTCTATACATCTTCAAATAAAGATATAATGCCCAACAGATGACTATTGCAAGTATGGAGTTTTTTCTGCACAAGAAAAAACACCCATAAAATAGATATTAAAGAAAAGGTTTCCAATTGTTCTGATAAAGTTTCCAATGTCTCAGTAAGTACAACTTATTCCTAGGAAGTAACTGGAAGGATTGGTTTATCTGTGTATAAATTATTTAATACTATCTAATGGTACTTTAAAGGCATTGCATCATCATCATTCCTGTTATGAACAGTGTTTTCAGTAACATCTCAGATTCAGAGAGGCTGTTTCTTCAGGTACAAGCATTGTCTGGCGTGGAAGAAAGGGTAGTTGTCAAAAGCCCCTCAGCAGTTAAAATAGGTCAACACTAAAGCTCATGGGTTCTGGCTCTTAGTCAAAGCCTATTTATACCTGACATAATTCTAATATATTGACTCGTTTGGTTTACCAATTCACATTAGAAGCCAACAGTACAGAGCAAGCATCAGAAAATCTATTAAAAGGAAATGAAAGAAGAAAAAAGCATAACACTATCAGGCCATTAAGTGTGAGTACAAATAACCTCCGAAACCACAATCGTCTCAGAGTGTAGCACTGACAAAACTCAGTCCCCAGTGGTTATAGTTATGACCTTGAAATCCTAGGACAGACATTGAAAACTATGTTTTAGAAGTTAGAGAATTGTATAATATGTTTAAGGAAGATATTCCATGTAAAGCAGTTGATTTGGTCTTAATATTGCCAGTTAAGTAGATTAGAAGATTCTGGAACAACTCAGCGATATGGAAGTACTCATTCCCTGGCAATACCAGATGAGTAGAGTTACCATGTTACTGCCTGTACAAAGAATATACAATAAAAACAGTGAGTATGTGTGTGCATGTTTTGGAAAGCATTTGGACTGTATACATACTTCCGGTTCATTAAACAAATTTCAGGGTGCCTACTGTGTGTCTTGCATTGCTGTGCTCTGAACAGTCATGATGACTGAGATGAAGTCCCTGGTGTGGGGAGCTCCCAGTCCCGGCACAGTCATGGAAGGAGAGTAGAGGCCATCGTGCAAGCACGTGGGTGTAGGCTGATGAAAGAGAAGTCATGAAGGAATGTATGCTGTAGGCTCTCTCCGGGTTAGTGGGAAGGCTATCTGATTAGAGAAAATTTTCATCTTCTATTCTTAAGGGTTTAGACTCATAATAACTGATGCTAAATGTAAAAGACTAAATAAACAAGGATGAGAAAGGGAGACTACCCAATTCATACAATGAATCCAGTCTCTGCATCAGTCGGGTGTTAGCAAATGCAAAAATGCATCCTGCAGAGCCCTGGGCATAAAAACGGAGGTAGTTTTTTATTAAAGTCTTAGTTTCCAAATGATGGATGCCAACAAGAAAATAGTTGAAAATTTCAAGAGAAGTCTTCATCTTTCATTCCATTGTACAGTGATGGCTTTTTTCAAAGACATTCAAATACAGCCAAGGATGTTAAACAGTATGTCTCAATAAACAGACTCAAAGTCTGTGAACCAAGGGCGTATTCATAGGCTTCCTCTTATTTTCTAGCATAATACTGTTTTATTTCATCTTTTTTTCATATGCTTGCTCCCTTGAGTTTTTTAGAATGAGATTGCTGGTTTTCTACTAGGCATGTTAACAGAACATTCTTCATTGGAGGGAAAAAACCCATCACAGCCTTCTACAAATTTTCTTGTTCACCTGCATGGACAAGGTGATCTTCCCTCAGCCTCCTCTGTCTGTCCTCACCCCTGGGAGGCTGCTCTGGGTCTCTTGCTTGCGTGTCTATTGCTTCACTCACGCTGTTAAAGGCTGACTCCGCGACTGAATTCATCATGTTACACCTGTGGGGCTAGCCTGGGTATAATGTGCCTAACTCAATGCACTGGACAAGGTTTATGACCTCTGAGGACTCAGTTTCTTTCCTTAGAAAGTGAGGCCTTGTATCAGATCATCTCTAAGGTTCCTTTCAGTTTTAACCTTTCGGAAGTGTAAAAAGCCATGCAGCCATAAACATCTGGGGTACATAGAGTGTTGGCTCATTGTCTAACTTTGGACCAGTCATTTCAGCTAAACAAACTGCACAATGGGGACTGGCCCAGAAACGTAGAGAACTTCTTTCCTAATATTTGGTGCTTCTTAAATTGTTCTTTTTGTTTCCCTCAATTGCCTTCTTCCTCTGAATTTTTTTGAACGTGCAGAGCCCTCTGACATTTTGAGCAGAAGGTTGAAAACGTTTGTCCTAATGCTTGGCCAAGTTCCAGGAAAATATCCTCACCTTGCCACATCTAGTAACATTCCCCTGTACTTGGAAATCACTAAGCAAGTGTGCATGCACATACACACACACACACACCATCCAGGATTCTCCTAAGGATGAATGAATATTTTGGGGCCAAATATTGCATGAGGATTTGGGCAATATTTTGGCAAATGGAACAATGCTCATATTTATACTTTTTGGCAAGACCATTGCTTGATCATCCTGTACTTGGGGAAGGGCATTGTTTTCTAATCGAGATAACTAAGCTATCCTTAGGGTGATATTTAGCACAGCAGTTGCCTGAAAATATCAAGTTATTGTAATGGATCTTTTTCCAGCATCATGAAATTTAGGTAAAGGTAAAAGAAGGGACGAGAAACATTTATTGTGTATCTATTCTCTCCTGGAGATTGTACATTATGTCATTTGATGTTTACACAAATTTTCTGAGGTCAGTATTATAACCATGCTCTAATTAGTTAAGCAACTCAAAATTAGTGAATGACAGAACTCTGTTATTCTTAAACCTATTATTGCCCCTAAATCACGTTGCTTTCCTAAAGAGAGATTAAATGTTTGAAAACAAAGAAAATGGTCATTGTTTATTGACTATGTTTCTGAAAGTTTGCATGTATATCTTATTACTTATAAAAACCCAGTTTCCCTTTCTTTTTTCCTTTCAACATTATATCACAACTTATATTAGTATTTGCATCATAATTGATTAAAAATATTGTTTATGCCAAGCCAAGTGGACTGCAACCACTGCACTTATATTGAACAGTCCTTCATTGTTTTCTCGAATTAATGATTGCTTCATATTTTTGTCTGGTTTTCTATAAACCTGTTGATATTTTCCTATTTATTCCAATTTCTTTGTCGTATGCCTATCCACATAGTCAACTTAGTTTTCATTCATTTTTTTGTGGCCATATCTTTCCCTCTCATCTCCTTCCAGCTTCCGCTCTAATTTCAACTAGATACTTCTTAAGTGTGCTGCAAAGCTGCGGCCCTGTTAATTTCCTTATTTATCATGTTGAGAGTTAATTTCACAACTCTCCTGTTTCCCAAACCTTCTGCCTTCCTCTTCCTTGTCTTCCTCACCCTTTAGCACATTCTCCAGGAGCTTTCCAAATCAGCACACACAAGATATACATTTTTAGATGTTGCTTGTCTGAAAATGTCTTTCACACTTGATTGATATTTGGGCTAAATATAAAACAGAGATTGAAAGTCCTTTCCCCTCAGAATTCTAAAAATTTTCCTCTACTGTCTTTTTCTTTCCACTGTTGTTTTTGACAAGTTGGATGATGCACTCCATCCTAATCCTTTGTATTTATTTTCCTCTCTGAAAATTTTGGATGTCCTTTTATCCCAAATGCTGTGAAATTTAATAATATTTTCATTCTTTTGTTGTTTTAAGCATTTAGTGGGCCCATTATGGAATTTTCTTGTCTTTTTTTAATATAATTCCCTCCATATCATTTTCTATTATTTTCATTTTCTAGGATTCCTATGAGTTTGTCATTGGGTATTATGAACAAATCTTTTCGCTCCTATTTTTCTAAAATGTCTTTTTGGATTAAATTCTTGAAAACCATCTCCACTTTATATTTCATTGCTTCTCTTGGTATTTTTATTTCAGATATTTAATTTTGAAGAGTGCTTTGTGTTGCCCTCTCAGTGTTCACTTCAGATAGCACACTGTTCTTGTTGAAGAGGCCACATCTTCTCTTTAACTCTGAGGATATTTTGATAATGTTTTGTCTGCTCTTTATGTAGTTTTCATTTTCTCCCAGTTGCTTTTTCTCCCCTTGTTTATTTTTGTATCTCCCTTTCACAATGAAAGCCCTTCTCAATTCATTGGCAGTCTCAGCCGTTCGTTTATATTTGAGAACAAGACACTGAGGAACATATTGGAAACTCTGTGAACATGAGCAGGACTTACCAAAGTCGGGGACTTAGCACAAGGTGATCAGGTAGGAAGTTGTCTTTCGATAAGATGCTTTCCCAGTGTTAGTGTCTGCAGTATTTCTCTGGACCATTCAATTGGCCAGTTTCCTACCTGAGGGTTCTCAGGCTGGTTGCATGTATTCTAGAACCAGGGAACGGTCAGTCTCCCTTTTAGCATGTATATTTTCCATACATCCCTTGTTTTCATCCCATCCCATCCCCTCCCCTCCTTCCCTTTGCACTTGCTGTGCCTATTTAATATGTGGAGTATGATGCTTCATTGACTCACTTTCTTCAGGGGTAAAATCTCCAGTCTCCTGTGGAGAAGGTGAAAATATAAATCAGCAAGCTGTGCAGTAACAGAGAGGAACCAGGTTGTCTACGCCTTATGCAGACTTTCAACTCATTCTCTTGTTTTCTCCCTGTAACTTATTCCGTACCTTCTGGGAGAATTGCTGCGGTTGAATTTTGAGCCTTTCTTGGATATTTTTAGGCAAACTTACTTGGACCTTGCCTATGCATCTGTCTGCTGGTACCCAAGTTCAGGTGTTCTTTAGTTCTAATTAATCAGATGTCACTCGGTCACCTTTCATTGTATCTTCCCAAAGATTGTTAAAATTCTTAGGCAATGGTAAGTTCCTTTTCTTTTCTTTGTCCTAGTGGGTTTCTAATCATTTTAGTCTTTTACTATGATTTTCCTGGCATTTCAGAAGGGGTAGTGAATAGAAACGTGTGGTCCATGCAGCATGTTCAACCAGAATCCAGCCTGAATCGCAACTGTCTCAGAACCAGTCTGGGATTCTGCAGTTACAGCTCTAGATAGTAGAAAATTTCCTCTGTCTTGTGGAAAGTACGAAGCAGTTGAAAACAGTTGGTTTTCTTAGACAATTCCATGAACTCTGAGTCAAAAGAATTTGGCAATCATTTACCTCAACCCTCTCCTTGTTGCCTAAATCATACCCTAATAGATGATTTTACAATCTTGAATTGAATCTCTTCAGTGATGATGGACTTACTTCCACATGAAATGGTTCATTACATTTTTTAATCCTGTGGTTGTCCGAGTTAGAGGATTTCTAAGGATGCTTGTTAACTTTTGAGATCTGAGTGTCACAAATAATGACTTACCAGATGGCACTGTAAACAGTGGAAAATTCCGATGGCTCCTAATTTCAGTAGACCACAGAAAATGATGATGTCTCAATTTGTGACATATGTCAAATTCAGCTGCTTACATGGACCACTGGTGTAGTTATCACCTAAGTAGTTCCAGCTCAGCCCTGTGACATCCATTGATGGGACCGGAAGTAGTCACCCTGAATGTCACAGTGGCAAGGCTGATTGCTTTAGTCTTGCTGAAAGTTCTGCTTGTTTGATGAGAAATACTGATATCATATTTTCAGACACTTCTCATATGGACCCTCTCAGATTTGAAAGGAGATTTATTTGGTGCATATTGATTAATATGTTGAGAGTTAATTTCTCCTGGTTGTGGTCTGCATGAGAGAAATGCAATTAGCTAGAATCAAAGCGAAGATGAAAGCTCCCACCAGATCGATATTATTTTCTTTTTTATTTAAATGTGGAATGCCAATGTAAAAGGATCTTTGTCTATTTCTACTTTGTAATTAAGAAAACAAAAAATGCTTGGAGGGCCCTTCAAGGTACTTTAAACCTTTTTTTTTTCTTAGTAATCCAAAATGTCCTAGGAAGGCCAATAAAGCCATTGATCTTTTAAAACTTGTGTGACTCTCAAGTTGCAAGAGATCGTTGTGGCTTGATGTGTCAGATACTGGGATTTGGCTTGCCACAGAGGCACTGATTACATTTATTGTCATAGAGAAAGCTCATGCCAGCCATATACCGTTCAGAGGAGCTTTCAGTCTTGATTACCAGAGAAACAAAAGTCTTTGGATGTTATCTGGACTGTAGTCTCCTCATTTGCAAAGTGGGGGAAATAGTATCCATATAATGAATTATAAGAACTAAGTAAGAAATAATACTTATAAAAATATCTAACAAAGTGCCTGAGATGTTAGAGGATCTTTAAAAATCATAACTGTACCCTCAATGAATTGTAAGAATAAATAAATATAAACCCACTCACATCAATTATGGGTAGAATGAAAATTTTAATCTTCTTGATGATATTGTTTATCTTTTGTGCTTCTTTCTCATGAGTTCTATCTCAAGCGAATTTTACAAAATCCTCTGAAATCCCTCATTTAGAAACCAAATATTTTAGGCCAGCAAACATATTTGTTAAGCATTTTTAAAACCAGAAATGTGCTCAAAATTACATCTATAGGGATAATCACCAAAGTGGTAGTTTTATTATGGAAAATACATGAAAACAAATATAAAACAATAACAAATAATGCAGTGCAGAAATAAATGAAATGTTATGCAATTTTTAAGCACCATTTTGTAGAACAAATAATCATTTGAGAAAGGACGTGGATATATTGTTAAGTAAACAAATCATTATGAACAACTTAGCTGCTTAGAGATACAGTAGGAAATGCACTAAATTGTTAATAAGAATGGTATCTCTGGTACAATTAAAATCTTTTGGCATGTGTTTCTTTGGTGTTCTACAAATATTCCTGCATTGATTCTATATTACTTATGTCATTAAAAGTGGACAATGTATGTTATTTAAAGAATCTCATCTAGTAACCAGAACATAGAAGCTCAATAATCATTTTTTTTTTCAGTGATTCTCTGAACTCACATGATTACCATCCGGGGAGTAGAACTATGACTTGATGAGAGATTTGTGATAATGACAAAACTTTTCAAACAGGAATTTGAGATAAAGAAATAATTTTTTTTTTTTTTTTTTGAGACAGAGTCTCACTCTGTTGCCCATGCTAGAGTGCCGTGGCATCAGCCTAGCTCACAGCAACCTCCAACTCCTGGGCTCGAGCGATCCTCTTGCCTCAGCCTCCCGAGTAGCTGGGACTACAGGCATGTGCCACCATGCTTGGCTAATTTTTTCTATATATATTTTAGCTGGCCAATTAGTTTATTTCTATTTATAGTAGAGACAGGGTCTCGCTCTTGCTCAGACTGGTTTCGAACTCCTAACCTTGAGCGATCCGCCTGCCTCGGCCTCCCAGAGAGCTAGGATTACAGGCATGAGCCACCACGCCCGGCCATAAATTTTTTTTTTTAATGTGAGAAATAAAATGCAGGCGTGGTCACCAAAATCCTGTTGTTTTGTTGCATCACCTTTGCAAAAAGTAGCATGACCTCTCTTGTTCTGTAAATGGAAAAAGGAACAAACTCAGACGGTCATTTTATGCATCAGATGGTCCTTTAGAATAATCAGGCATTTGTCTATTAGAGTAATTCCCCCTTTTTACTTTTCCTGAGGAAGGAAAGAGTAGCAATGTAGATGACTGAAATTGGAGGGTAGGCATCTCCTGACTGATTTAAACAAGACCACTCCCCACTGACAAGGGTTCGAGAAGGATACAGAAATAAAGAATGCACAAATGAAATCTAATGCAAAAAAAACATTAGAGCTGAAGGTGGTTTCAAAATAACTAGAACCGGTTTTATTGGAAGATGATGGAAAAGCACTTTGTGACTTATCTCTTTTGGTAGCAGAGAGTTCCCATTTGCCTGTCTACCGCCCACACCATGTTGGAGAGCCATGTGGCATCCTACATTATCCCGTTATCCTGTTGAAGATTCTTCAGGCTTTAATGACTCTTGTGAAACCCTCTAAGATGAAAGTTCTGGAGGATATGCCACTAAGTCAGATATTAATTAGGTATCTGTCGGATTATTTTAAAAAGTGGAGGAAGATATGTAAGAGGAAAACAGAGATTATTTGGGACCAAATACCTCTATAAATTCCCTGACTCTTTTAGAAAGGCTTTATATTTTTTTAAAAAAAAAAGCTACAGATCTTGAGACTATCTAAAAAGACTAAAGTTTCCTTTTTTATTTTCTCAATCTAAGTATTGGTAACTACCTTCTCTGCCTTATCTGTAGCCACTTGAAATTTTTATTATTATCAGGACAATGCTCCTTCATAAGCAGGATTATCATCTTAATTATTGTAAAAGGAAAACTATGCCTGAGGAAAATAACTGAATACAGGGTTTTACAATAATCTGTCTCTCTGTTAGTCAATGCGTGTTACCTATCTCAGTGGCTTCTTCAGTACTGTAAATATTACATGTTCCTTTTTTGTACTTAATAAATAGATGTCAACGGTGTGAAAAATGACATTTGCTTTTTAAACTGAATTTTTGTAACTTTTTTTTTGAGGAAGGAAGCCACTAAAACATGATTGTCTCTGGGGTATGATATTAAAGGTAATTTGAAATATTGCTTTCCAACAAAAATCCAATACTGATATAATTTTTTTTTAAATGAAAGAAAAAGCAAAACACATACCTCCAGATTTTAGATGTTTGAATACCACTGCTTTAATGCCTCTTTTGTTTTTCCTTCTGGGAATTTTGGTTTCTTTAATTGCTTCCTGCAACAGACTTCTACTCTTATCCTGTCAAGCATCTCTGCCCAGTCAGAAGCTACTAGTCTGTTGTTGCCAGTTCAACTGGGAACAATCTGTTTCCTTCTTAATTTTCAGCTAATCTTTATGAATGAAATTTGATTAAATCTAGCAAAACTATGGAAACATCATAACAGCATATGGGGACTCTTCCTGTAGTGCCAGTGAGCTATTTCCTCCTAATAACAGATTTTTTAAAAAATCCAATTAGTTTGAAAAAAGAAAGCTAGAGTTAAAAATATCTGACTCCGCACAGCAGGGAATGGTTTATAGGCAATCATTCATGGTGAATAGGATCTTAGTGGTGAGAAACTCGCTTCTCCAGCCCATTAGAATTATTTTTTACTCAAATTGCTCCTAAAGCCTTCTACTTAATTATACTACGTTAAGTAGCAGGCTTTCTCACTCCCTTTATGGGAAGGAAAATCATGTTTATTCGGCTACACAATACCATCCTTGGGCGTTAAGGGATTAGAGTTGACCTAATGAGAAGACAAACAGATGGTTTAGGAAATGAGACATGATTTTTCACACAATGGTTAATGCGTGAGAGAAGACGTGCATAGGTCTCTGTCTCGTGCCTGCGTGTGCTCATTGAATAATCCTTAAATGATCCTGTTTAGTTTGATTTTCCTAACTACATTAGAATCAGATTAAACAATTAAGAAATCATTTTTCACCTATCGTATGGCAGATGGAATAAAATTCATCAATGCTGTCAAGGAGGGTGTAAGGAACTGTGTAACCTCAAACACTGCTAGTGGGTGTATAAAGTGCTTTAATTTTTTAAGCTGTTTTACCATGTGAAAATATAGTCATTCCATAAAAAATATCTAGCCTAAGTAATATAATCAGTGATGCAGTAAAAGATTATATATGTGAATGCTCATTGCAATAGGATTTAGAGTAGGGAAGAACTGGAAACAACCTAAATATTGCAAGAAAAGGGATGAGAAGTATATGAGAAATGCAATAAATAAGGTGTTAAATGAAAAAAATATATGCAATATTAACCTGAGGAAATTTTTATATACTACACATACTTGGTAGAATATGAGTGCCCCTCAAAATAAATAATCTCTATGAAGTAGTATTTTTGATAATTTTTGTGTTCCTATACATACCGTTCAGTGTTATGAATTTTCCATAACAAGCATGCATGGCATAATATATCATGAAAAGAGGACAAAAGAAACCCAGAGATTAAGGTCATGGGCTTTTCAATGGAGGTCTGAGTTTGAATCCTTTCTCTGCTATTTACTAACAACATAATTTCAGGAAATTACTTCTCTACTCTTCAGTGTCCTCATCAGAAATGTAAAGACGCTAATGGTACCCATGCCTTAAGGGTGACTTAAAGCATCCATGTCTTGAGGATGGATTAAATGAGTTCCTTTATAGAGACCATTTTAACAGTGAATGCCTAACATAAAATTTATGTTCTGTAAATGATCACCACTATTATTGATTGCTATAAAACCAAAATGCTAGTGTTAAATTTAAAAGATGGATAAATAAATGGACAAAGAAGAGCTCATTTCATTGGGGTTTTAGGTGCTTTATTGATATAATTCTCACAACATAAAATCCACCCATTTGAAGTATATAGTTCCATTTTACTATAGGCTTATAAATACCTTTTGGTATTATCTAAATTTTCCATAACAAGCGTGCATAGTACATTATGTAGAAGGGTGCAAAAGAAACACAGAAGGGTGGTTTTGCCAAATGATTTATTTTTAAGAGAATCTACTGAAAGAGGGATATTTTAAGAAGTAAAATGTATTTGCTTTTACTAAATGAGCAAAACCTCATCTACTTGGAGATCACTCTAATGTGAATTTCTTCCTTTGGTGTTACGCTGTACCGAAGGAGAGGGAGGCTCGGTGTAAGTTCTCATGGGAAAGCCAAGAAGAGGCACATGGAGGTCAGACGGTGAAGCCCCCTTTGTGTCCTGGGTCCCCTGGCTGTCATCTGTGCAGGAAGTACGCTAGGGTAAACCTGCCAGGGAAGGCATTGAGTCCTTTTCTCAAGTTTGAAGTGATGATTTTTTGGTTTTTCACGGTTATCTTCTATAAATGAATTTCTTCGCAGGGTTAGTGCACAATATCATGAACACAAATGATTAGGAAGGATTTTATAATGTTCAAGTGCTAAAGAAATTATGAGTAAAACCAGAATGTGTCCTGAGGATGTTAATAAAGCAGCAATACTTAAACTTTTTGGTCTCAGAACGCCTTTGTATTCTAAGACCCCAAAGAGGTGTTTTATTAAAAAAATTTTGGTTATATCTATCAGTTTTTTATATTAGAAATTAAAACTGAGGAAGGTTTAAAATACAAGAATACCCGAGTACTCCAGTGGTCAGCAGAGCAAGGACATCACTAGATGTCATGGAGCTTCTAGAAAATTCCACTGTGGATTTGTTACAGAGTGAGAGTGACAGTGAGAGCCAGGCATGATGGCTCACACCTGTAGTCCCAGGTACTTTGGAGACCACGGTGAGATGGTCACTAGAGCCCAGGAGTTTAAGGTTGCAGAGAGCTATGATCGTGTTAATGCCTGGACAACAGAGCAAGACCCTATGTCCGAAAAAAAAAAGGAAAAGAAAGAGTGAGAGTGAAACAGGCAAAGAACACCTTAGGATCCTGGTAAAAATAGCATTGCCCTTACAGACCCCCTGAAAGGTCTCAAGGATCCCTGAGGGGTGCCTGCACCCCACTTTGAGAACTACTGTTGTAACGTGTCCCTTACCCTCACCCTCTGCAGTGCAAAACAGTCTTTGGAATCTGGGATTGTCTAAGGCCATAGTACAGCCATCTCAGAGACTTTTAAGATAAGAAAAGATGAAAGTCATCACTAAAAACCCAAAGTGCTTGAAAGCATACAGTAACTGAATTTTCTTCCTCCAAACCTACAGACGATCTCATTTAGCAGCTGCAGTGACAGCTGCTCCTAAGATTTGATAAGGACCAGCGAAGAGGTTTGTTAAGACCCTGTATGCTGAGTCTCACAGTTGCCGATACCTATTGGATTCAACTTTATCTCTGTATATAGTTTCCCAGGACAAATCGTTCCTGTGATAGTCTCCCCTTCCTCTGTATTCATAGATAGATTATCTGTCCCAGGAAAGGGGGAAGAGAAATAGAGTATGAAAAGACAGTACATACTAAGCACTAGTTAAATACATTTGTTGTGGGATTTTCTTCTCTCTTTTTATTTGGTTGATCACAGTATTAATACACGCTCTTTATAAAACAAAGCAATATATGAATATAAGTTTAATGAATAGAAAGCAAACCAAAAAAATTTTTCCCTACGCTCTTCTCTTTAATCACATTTCTCAGAGAGATATCAGTGTTAGCATTTTGGTTTGTTTTCTTACAGCCCTTTTTGTTGTCAAGTATAAGCATAAGTAAAGGAGAATGGTTTTGTTTTGCTTTTTCACATAAACAGTATATCTCAGAGATAGTTCTAAGTGCCAAATACATGCATTTATTTTTTTTCAAGGAATGCGACTCATGTCATAGCGTGGATGAAGCTGGGTTTAGTTAATCATTCACTAATTGATAGGTATTTAGGTTACAGTTGTTCCATTCTATAAACAATGTTGCCACACAAAGAATGTCCCTTGTGTATAAATCTTTGTGATATGTATTAGAATCCCAAAAGTGGAATTGCTGAGCCAAAGAGATCCTCATTATAAAATTTGATAGACATTACCCTCTAGAGTGTACATCAATTTACACAATTGTCAGTAATTCACGAGGAGTTCCGTGTCTTCTCTCTAACATTGCATCTGGGCATCCTTTGAAACTTGTCCAGTCTAATGGGTGAATTATAGTATCTTGCTTTACTTTGCAGTTCTGTGATTATCAGTGAATTTGAACATCTTTCCATATTTATATTGGCTATTTGTGTTTCTTCTTCAGAGAAGTATCTGCTCATAAACTTTGACTATTTTTTGACAATATTGCTTTTTTCTAACAGATTTATGTGACCTCTTGGTCTTATAAGTGTTAGCACTTCATGGTGCAAATATTTTCCTCCATTCTATTGCTGTCTTTTAACCTTGCTATAGTTTTGTCACACAGCTGGTTTTCATTTTTATGTACTTAAATGTGTCAATCTTTTTGTTTATAGTTTCTGAGTTTTTTGTTTTTCTTAGGAAACACCTCCCTCAATATTATTCCCTGAGAGTATAAAAAACCCTGTTTTCTCCTAGAGCTTCATGTGAATTTAATTTTTACAATTATATCTTTAACTCATTTTTATACTTATGGCTGTAAGGTAACATATATAAAGTTATTTTTCCCAAATGGATAGACATTTGCTATATACAGTCAGGAATTATTTTATCCATTCTTCATTCATTTGAATTGCTGCCTTTAACACAGGGATGCTATGTAAACTCAGAGGTAAAAGTGTGCGTTTTGGATGCAAGATCTACTACTTAAAATTTATGGAAGGTTTGATTTATTTAACCTCTTTCCTGTCCTACTGATTTAATGGGGGAAATGACAAGACTTAGTATATTATACCATATGAAAATGAAATAAGACATATCGAATACTTAAAATAGTTTCAGGTACTTCAAGAAGCCCTCAGTAAAATTAGTTCCTATTAAATGTTTATAATGACTCTATGTATATCTGGGATCTGTTTCTGGATTATCTATAGCAGCACTGTCAAATAGAACTTTCTGTGCTGTTCAGTGTGGTAGTTATTAGCCACACTGAGCACTTAAAATATAGCTAAAGTGACTAGAGAATTAAATTTTTCATTAATTTTAAAGTTAAATAGTCACATGTGGCTAGTAGCTACCATATTGGATACTGCCATAGGCTTCCAATAGTTACACGTTAATACATGAACCAAGTTTTATTTTACTCTTTATCAGGATTATTTTTAATCTTTATCCTGATTATTATCAGGACTAGATTTTTAATTTTATTGAATGATTTTCTTTGAGTGAAAAATATTGGGGCACATATTTTTTTCTTTAATCTGTTAAAGATGCATAAATCTAGTTCATAGTTGGAATCAACATTCCTGAAATAAACTATATTGGTGCTTGTTTTATTCTTTGACCACAGGGTTAAGTTTTATTTTGCTAATTTTGTCTAGAGCTCTTCTGCGTTCATATTTGAGATTATTTTAAATTTGTATTGTACCCTGTGATATGAGGGTTTTGTTGGCTTGGTACAATGAATTGGGAAGTTTCATATTCTACACTGTGAAATAGTTTCAATATTGGGTTTGTTATCTCTTCTTGAGAGTTTCGGGGAACCGGTGATAAAAAACCATCTGGGCTTGGTGCCTTGGAGTAGTTCCAGGGACAAGAACTTTGTCCACCGCAACTATTTCTTCTTTGGTGATTGTCTCTTCAGGCTTCCTGTGTATTCATAAGGCATTTTTGAACTCACTGGTGCTCCAAAGAAAATCTGTCTTTGGGTAGCAATATCTCCATTTGCTGATACTCTTGATTTTTAAGTCCGTAAAATAATGAGTTTGCAACTGTAGAGGAGGAAAAATTCTCTTCTTGGGCTGGGGCTCTGTAGATTGGACTGACAAAAGACAGCTTAACAAGAGAAAAGCAGTTCATTAGCATAGTCTCTGAGCTTGCACGTGGGAGCACTCAGAGAGGGGTAACTCCAAGGACTGATAAGAACTTGGGCTTATATGGAATCTTAGCAAAAGATTTTTGTGCATTTTTTTTTTTAGAGAAGTAATATGACAAAAGAAAAGCACTCTGAGTTTCTAGGGTGGCCAATTGTGGGAAAGCAAATATATGGAAACTTAAGGTATAATAGATAAAGGCTAATTAGTGAAGTTTACTTAAATTCTTTTGGTGCCATCTCCAGGCTCATAAGGGTCTAGAGTTTTCTCCAATGATTAAATTTTTTCCTTTCTAGTAGAGAGAGGAGAATAGATACCTTTGTATATTTGTGTCCTGCTTTCAGCCATATAAGGGCAGTGCAGAGAGCTCAAAATAATTCTTATACTAAAGTGACATGTTATGAAGTGGTATATTCTGCTACCCTACAAGACCAATACAGAGATTTATTTTTAAGAAACTTTAACCCATAATTTTCACCAGAGTAACATTGGAAACAGCAAAAAGGCTCAGTTACATAGATATTATATACCCATTAAAATCATGCTGTAAAAAAACTGTTTAATTCTCATATAACTGGCAGATTATACAAATTTTAACAAAAATCAGAAAAATCAAGCCAGGCGTGGTGGCTCATGCCTGTAATCCTAGCACTCTGGGAGGCTGAGGTGG
>VBSM01000500.1:2055295-2115538 GCA_008086735.1 Cheirogaleus medius
AAAAAAAAAAAAAAAATCAGAAAAATCAGTGATTGAATTTAATTCGATTAAACAAAACAAAACACAAAACAAACCTGCTGGGTACTTCCTGTGTTCCATCCACTGAGCAGGAAATAAAGTGAGTAAGTCCCTGCCACTCATCTGACTACCTAAAGAGGGACACAGCTAAAATGTTATACATGAAAGAAAGCAGAATGGCTTTCTTGCTATGGAAATTATGAGTCTTGGGACATGTTGACTTGGCCAAATACCCACTCCCTTTTTCCACCTCCAGACCTGTGTGGTATGTATTATAAATGAACTTGAAATTTTCCATAGATAGAGCTGCCTGATGGGGACACCCAGTCACACTGGAATTTTAGATAAGAAACAAATAATTTTAGGCATAATGATGTCCTATGCTTACCTATACTAAAATATGTATATTTATTGTTTATCTGAAATTCATGTTTACCTGGGCTAAATCTAGAAACTTTAAGAATAAATGATACTATTTTATATTTGTATAAGGCAGCATTTCACTAGTCTTTTCTTCTGAACACTAGTTTTATACAATAAAAGTCAGCAAAAATAGCTATGTGGTCACAAAAGAACAGGAGGCATTTCATGCTAGAGCTCCTCTGGCTTAGAGCTATATTGGAGTGATAGTCACCCGTTTTAATGGTCAGCGTGGACGGGACTGATTCTAGCTCTTATCACATCGGTAGCAGTATTGAGTAAGGACTGACCATCACAGGTTACAGTTTACACCTCTGAGCATTTGCCTTGTGCCAGACAGCACACCGCACACTTCACATACTTCATCTCACTATATCTTTACACACTAGTGAGGAAATTATTGGGAGTTTACACAAGAAGAAACTGTGAATCAGAGAGGTTAAGCAACTTGCCCAAGGTCACACAGTAGTAAGAGACAGAGCCTGAATGTATTGCCTGTACACTTAATCAATAAAGATTAATTTTGTGCATGAGCCCACTAGAGGCTCTAAGGAGTCCTAGAGTAAAGAAACCTTTTGACTTTGTTTCAGTGACCATTTCCTAGAAACACCATGGAAAATACTGGCAGTGTTTTATATTTATAGCTACATATAGCTATATGTTATACAGATATCTATATAGATATAATATAAATATATAGATATATTATGAAATATTATATTACCATATGTATGATATTATGTAATAATAATATTATATATAAAATAATTGGTTCTGTTTCTCTGAAGAACCATAACTAATGCATCCAGTTCAGAACACAAACTCTATCAGTTGGAATTAGCCCAATAAAAAATAATTACCATCCCAAACCAACTTTAGGTTATCATTTGCCTTTGATGTTATTATATCTAAAACTTTAGGAAAAAACCTTTGGCAAAATCAATAGTACTTTATTAATTCATTAAAACTCAGGTGTTTATCACAATTTAAATTATGTTTACACTGACTAGATTAAAACAGACTGTTGATCCTAACTAGTAAATGCCAGCTTTGATTCTTCTGGGAGGAAAAAATAAATAGTTCTATTAAAATAATGAGAGGACAATTTCAAATTTACCACAAAGCTACAAGTATCCAAGACAGTGTGGCACTTCTCACCTGTCACAAAAATGAACTCACGGTGAATAAGGCAATCACAGCAACAACAAAAATAAATAAGTGGGACCTGATCAAATTAAGAAGCTTCTACACAGCCAAGGAAACTATCATAGGAGCAAAAAGACAGCCTATAGAATAGGAGAAAATATTCTCATGCTACAAATCCAATAAAGGGATGATAACTAGAATCTGTATAGAACTCAGGAAAATCAGCAAGAAAAAAAATCAAACAAACCCATTAAAAAGTGGGCAAAGGACATGAACAGAAATTTGTCAAAAGAAGACAGACTAGTGGCCAACAAACATGAAAAAATACTCAGTATCTCTAATCGTCAGGGAAATGCAAATCAAAATCACAAGGAGATATCACTTAACTCCAGTGAGAATAACTTTTATCAAGAAGTCCCAAAACAATAAATGTTGGCATGGACACAGAGAGATAGAAACACTCATACACTGCTGGTGGGACTGCAAACTAGTACAACCTCTGTGGAAAGTAATATAGAGATATCTCAGAGACATTAAAGGAGATCTACCATTTGATCCACAAACCCCATCACTGGGCATCTACCCAGAGGAAGAAAAGACATTCTGTAAAAAAGACATCTGCACTCAAATGTTTATAGCAGCATAATTCACAAATGCAAAGATGTGGAAACAACCCAAGTGCCCATCAATACATGAGTGGATTAATAAAATGTGGTATATGTATGCCATGGAGTACTATTCAGCCACAACAAACAATGGTGATATAGCGCCTCTTGTATTATCCTGGATAGAGCTAGAGCCCATTCGACTAAGTGATGTATCCCAAGAATGGAAAAATAAGCACCACGTGTACTCAGCATCGACTTGGTTTTAGCTGATCAACACTTAAGTGCACATATAATAGTAACATTCATCAGGTGTCGGGCAGGTGGGAGGGGTGAGGAGAGGATGGGTATATTCGCACCTAATGGGTGCAGTGTGCACCATCTGGGGGATGGACATGCTTGAAGCTCTGACTTGGGTGGGGAAAAGGCAATATATGTAACCTAAACATTTGTACCCCCATAACATGCTGAAATAAAAAACTTACACTGGTCGAGTTTTAGGAATTCACATCTGAGTTACTTGCATGACGCTATAGTTGGCAACATGATTCTTATTGCCGCCATCACAAATAGAGTTCAGAAAATATTACCTATGTGAAAATAAATGCCATCCCTGGGCACCTAAAACCGCTCTTTTCTCACCTTTATGTGATGGGGTTTTATTGAACTTTAGCAGGAAAAGAGAGAAATCTGCATTTAGATGTTAGGAGTAAAGAGAATGCTCATTAAAAAAGTCATTTCAAAATCTATTGAAATGTTCCACCAAGAATTTATGCCCTACTGCTAAAAGCATCATCATTTCTCCTCTTCTTTTCTCCCTTCGATTGCACATCACCCAGTTTTCAGTTCCTGTAATTTTTTGTTAAAAGCCATTTAGGAATCTGTCTTTTTGTATGGGAGCTTCTATTTCCCTGCTCTGTTTATACACTTTCGGGATCCCCTTAAGATGGTGCTGAAACACTGGCAAATGCTTAGTATGTTTCATTTGGAAGAATTATGATCCAACCTTTTTTTTTTTTTTTTAAGAAACAGCAAAGTGCAATTTCTGGTGCTTGGTCACTGTAGTTCATTCGTGGAATTACATTTGGGCTGTGTTGAATGCAGTGATCCGATCCTGTAACGTTGTATAATTAAAGGTATTTCTGGTAGTCAAAAGCATCTCTAAAATCTTGTTTCATTCATTAGTAATATCAGCATTCCTAAATTTCACTTAGCCTGAGGGATTTTTCCACTTGCTTCAAAGCTGAGCTTTGCCACCAATCACTCCTGGTGTCCTTTGTTGCGAATGTGCAGTGAGGCGTTCCCAGATCTGGAAGATACAGGAGAGACGCACCCCAGGTCATTGGAAGTTTAACCTTGAAGAATGCCATGAAGGGCAATTTTGGAAGAAAACAGAAGAGGGTTTAAGATGAGAAGGTGGAGGAGGTGGGGGGTGCTCTTAAATGCATCAGCTCCACACCCAGGGCAGAGGGCATTATTAGCACCGGATATATTTCCTGCACTTACTCAACCTTGCAGTGGTACAAGTTGCTCAGTGACTTAACCAGGTGACAATTGTTACTATTTTCTAATTTTTTTTTTTTTAATTTTAACTGTAAGGACTTGGCTTGCTCTGAAGCTATTGCTCAGGAGTCTTTAAATGCAAATGAGGGGAACCCCAGGTTATAAAGCATCTGCTTCTGCAGACAGGTTTTCCATCCTGTTACCTTAGCAACGTTTGCCCTTGTATTCCCGGTGCCACCTTGACAGCCCGCATAATGTAACTGATGAGGCGGGGCTGGGCGTTGGCAGGGAGGATAGAAAGAAAAGTGGGGCGCATGTAGGTTTAACATTGGTTAGTATCTTGGGAGCCTTCGGATAATGTCCCTGCAATGAAAATTTTTAAATCCCATTTCCAGAAATAAAAGAACTTGGGGAGAAATAAACACGCTGGTTGAAAGGAAAGAGAGAGAGAGAGAGAACTAGCCAGACCTAAGAGAGCAGAGATTTTCCAAAAATATCCTTCCCACCAGCCGTGCTGCAGATGTGTCACCGTGGCTCGGAGAGGCAGGCCATCTGCTGCAGTGTTTCCCTGGAAACCCCCAGCAACGCCCCTCCCGGGGCTCCTCGCTGCTCCGCGGCCTCCCCGGCTCCAGCCCTGCGCAGCGAAGGAGCTCGCCCCGTGATGTCACTGCTGCTAGCTGGGAGGGAATCCCAGGACGTGCGTCCCTCCGTGGAACCAATCATGGTCGATTCTGGCTGCTGGAAACCTGGGGCTTCTAAGCAGAAAGAATTGCAAATGCAATATGCAATTTATCACAGTCCACAAAGCACAGTTCCTAACAGATTCTGATATCGTTGATTTAAAAAAAAAAAAAAAGATGAGATTTATCTGCAAAAGAGTGCTAGCCTACAGTGGCAGCGTAGCAGTCAATCCTCCTACGGAGTTTTAACCTACACTCAAAGGATGCATGAAAAAAGAAAAGAAATGATTTTTTTAACCTCTTTAGAAAATAAAGGTAATGAATGTTTCATATATATATTTCATGTATAGAGAGTTCATTGTATTGCTTCTGTAGAAAATTGGGGCAGAAATTTCGCATGAGCTATAGTTTCACGGAGACCGACAGCAGTGCAATGTTTAGCTAGCATGCATTTTATTTATCGTCCAGGGCTGGTAGATGAAATCTGTGCTTCACTGGTCTTGACTCACAGTGGAGAAATGGAATCTGCTTCCTCTTCCCTCTACTATAGAGGGTTAAACCTCTGGATAGGGTTGAAAATGTGGACAAAGAGCTGCCTTTGGAAGATTGTGTTGCCTCTAATGTGATTTAACTCACATGTTCAGAATCTTAGCAAAAAAAATAAATAAATAAAATAAGAGTTGGTAATGTTGTGGTAAGGCAAATATACAGAAATAGATATTTTGTTTATCTATTTTGGAGATTCTCTCCCTTATTCAAGGACTATAGATAATTACAGCTTTGTTGTCATATTGTTTCCAGACAGTAAATCACAGTAAAAAATAGTGATTTCTTGGGGAATAAATTAATATCCTCTTTGTTTTGTTTTCTCTAGGAAAACAAAGTGAAAAATGAGGGTGTGATTACAGCCTATATTGATTGGGTACTGATTATTGGATATTCATTCATTTTATTTGTTGTTGTCATGGTAGACTAAATGTTGAACCCACGAATCTCTATTGTGTCGACAGTGTTAGAAGAAAGCCATGTTATTTTTTTTAAATTGGTCTAAAAGGAAAAAATATTGAACATACACTTTCACATTTTTTGTTCTCTTCTTAACAGTGTGTAGTGGTTTGTTTATAGTTAGAGGATGGTATTCTTACATTTACAAATCTTTACTTTTATGTCATTCAAATTTTTGTTACCAAAACATATTTGTCCTTTTTTTCCATTCACTAAGAATTCCTTCCACAGTTCAGCTAAAGTGTCTGTAGGGGAACACACATGCACACTTCTTGTGGCACACAGGCCACAAACAAGAAGATATGCACACGTGTATACATCTTTTCAGTAGTATAAATACACCATACTTTCCAATAAGATTTTTCTGGAAACATAGGCCAATACTACTTGACTTCGCATTCATTATTGCAAAATGCTGACTCTCTGTAAAAATAGACCAAAAATAAGAGTAAAATAAAGATGAATACAAGAGTAGGCTCTCACAAAGTTTTTGTTTAACCTAATCTCTTGGTTTCTTAACTCCTTCCCTCCCAGCCTCTTAGGAATGACCCTAGGAAGGGTTGTCATCAACAATTAGAGTTTATAAAATTCTGCATAACTGTTAGTTTTATTTATGATGTGAATGGTTTAAATTGTGAAATGAATCTTTGAAAGAGTTAACCGCTTGAAACAAAAGGAAAGAAGCATAAAGAAATCTTGGCCCATCATAAATCCTGTTCTCTTTGCTGTATCCCTTAGTTACATCCAGAGCAATTCCATCTTCTTCTAAGCCATTCAACCAGCCCACAGCATTTGTCTTTTCGAAGCTTTAATTGCACCATTAGCTATGAAACTTCTATTCCCTGTCTCTTCTCCCACCATTGCTACAACTACCACACTTGGCTCTCAAATCTTCTGGTTCCTTGGAAACAGAATTCCCATCTGCCATTCCCAGGTGCCACCACGTGAAGGGACATGCCCTGTCAAAAATGAGGAGATATATACCAATCAGAATGGCTCAGGAAAGCAGTCAGCCAAAACATATCTTCACAGTCTTGCCTGTTTTAAATAGATTCTGTTTCCATTTTGCCCGTGACAGCAACAAGCAAATAAATGTTGCTGATCTGAGAACAGCCTGCATTCAATGTATTCAATCAATCACGGAGAGACAATGCATTCTCTCAAAGATCAGATTTTCATAATAGGAAACTATATGGTCATCTGTTTTTCTTTACTTCAAATGTCAGATAGACAGGAGAAAAATGAGACAAAACAGTAAGCATTTGTTTTGCCAAAGAAATCATATTAAAGAAAAGATAAGAATAACTAGAAAACACCTGACAGTTCCAGAAAGCATAACCAAATTTCTGACTACTGAGCAAGATATTAATAAAGGGAATTTATAAAATGTTTAAGTAAGTCCCTTCCCTTAAAATGACACAAACAAATTCCCTCTAACTGGAAATTACTGTATAGCTGATACTTTGTCTTTTAATAGTATGAAATAACTTTGGGGGTTCTGTTTGATTGCATTACAAAGATAGAATACTTTGCCACAGTTAGGTTTAAACCTTGGAAAAATAGAAACCTGCATTTTCAAGTTTTATGCTACAATTTTCTAGGGAATGCTGTTCACTGGGAGGATATAATTTGCTATTTCTATGACCTTGGGTGAGTCACTTAAACTTTCTAAACCTTAGTTTCCTTCTTTTGTTGAAAATAGAGGCAATAATACTTGACATGTCTCTCCAGATTTTGGTTAGGTTAAAAGGGCCAATAGAAATGAACGTGCTTTTGTAAGGAATGATACACACGTCTGATTCATTGTTATATATTTTTGCATCTTCTCAGCAGTGCTCAGCTCTAGTCTGTCCTTGTCCTTGTCAACTGTGTGTGACTGTGATGCCCTCTAGTGACTGTATTTTGCAGAGGCTGCAGGCTCCAAGGAAACCTTCAGAGAAAAAAAGAAGTAAATGGAGTTAGAGAAGGCAAAGGAGGCTCTTAGAAAATTATGGATATAAAACAACTAAAGCAGCAGGAAAAATAAGCAGCGGCTTACTATGAATCAGAGGGAAGGATGCACAGAGTTCGAGGAATGAAACGAAGCAGAAGAGAGAGAAAAACGAGATGTCCCTGTCTCTGGCCAGGGAAGCACAGGGACAGGAATCTATGGTCAGCTTTGTTCATGCTCAGCTATATGTTCTTCGGCCAAGCTGTGGCCTTTGTGACCAGCCCTTGGACTGTGAAATGAGATAGTTATCATACAGGTTCACCAAAGTTCCTTGCAAATCCAGAAGTCTTTGTGTCAGTGTAAGAAGAAGAGAGAAAAGTAGAATAATAAAAACAAGACCTGAAGGAGGAGTGATGAAAGGTTTGCAGAAACAATTTCCCTGAGTCTTTTTTAATGTGTCTGAAGTCACCTCGATATTGCAGGATCTTGATAACAATGAAGTGGCTAAATGAGGCAAGCACATGTGGGAATTTGGTCTGTAGGTGTATAGTAACCAGAGTGCATCCTCCATGAAGTCCCATCCTTCACCAGGACGCAGCATGTGTGATATTACATCCTCTTAAACCTGCACGCCTGGGAACCTCACTGACTACCTGTCTGAAGAGCTTGTTCTTTTCAAAACTAATCCCTCTTTACTTAAAACCATCTGAGAATCAAATGATCTTCCTGTGGGAGGCTCCTTAAATCCAGCTTCCCATTTCAAATTATAGATGCTACAATCCTGTGTGCATTAAGCTTATGTCGTACTTTCCCTCAACCAACTGGGTATTACAGGAAGGTAATCAAAGTCCACAGGAGCTGTGTAATTAAAGCAATGATGGTGCAAATCACCCTGAAGTCTGTCATTGGGCTCTCTAGACAAAAGATCACTCTTGGATGAGTATTTGAGATAGCCTTACTAAAAGACAGGATAATGCAGTTCAAAGGAAGGATCTCTGCGTTGAAGTCAGAAGGTGTGGGTTTTCCTTCTGACCTGGATGTTTGCCACTTGCGCGATCTGCAATACTCTAAACTTATCTAAGCCTCATCTGTAAAATGGGGATTAATTTCTTCTTCTCTACAGAGTATTTGCAATGTGTCAGGTACTGTCTTAAACTTCTGGTTGAGGAACAAACCCTGGGTTTCTGAATCACGATGAAGAACAAACAAGTACATCTTTTAAAACTCTAAAAGCTATAGCAGTGTAAGATACTGTGTATTGCTAAAGCAATGTGAAATAATAAAGATGTTTTCCAACCTTAAAAAGCAGCATTTAAAATTAAGTCTTACCTTGGGAATCTGGGAACCATGGGAGACTTTGGAAATGACATTGACCGTTGAAGTGTTTTCTTTCAGGGAAACACAAAAACTGTTACCCGATCCCCTACCCCCGGAACTATTAGCAATGCCCAAGAGATTTCTGTTAGCAAGCAGACAAAGTAGTGATTCCATGGCAGACTGCAACTCTTTGTTTAAATGTTGTCCTCATATCTAGATATGATATGTCTAGGGTGATGTGTTTAATAGCTTCTCAGACTTTCTTCACTGAAAGGCAGGGAAGAAAGCCCAGTCATGGCAATGGAGTGTCCCTATCACAGAAATCTCTTTTCTTCTACAACTCCCTGTCCCCTGTCGCCCACCCACACATCACACACAAACTCTGGGAATTCTAAAACTAGTTTGTGGGGCCACCAGGTGGCAGTTAGGGCAAATAGTTTTAGGTTTTTCCTCTCTAAATCCTTAGGGGAAGGCCAGAGGGTTAGGAATGGAAAAGCAAGCCTTGGAAATAAAAAATTCTATGGAGCATTTGTGGGTAGCAGGCCCTGTACTGTACATGATATACAAAAAAACCTCACCCATTCCTTCCAGAAGCATCTATTGAATATGTCCATTCAACAGATGAAGAGAAAGAACCATGAGGAATAATGCACATTCCTCAACAGGGAGAAGCTAGAAGGTTCCACAGTGTGAATTCAACCCTAGAAGATGTAGCACCAGAGCAGAGTGTCATTCCATTGTAGCAGGCTCTAAGAACTGGAGATGGGGAAAGTGTAGACTTCGTTATTAAAGTGATTTTTTCAAAGGGTTTTAAGAGTTTGCAATAAATGTGATAAACTAGTAAATTTCCCACATCCTAATCTTCCCACTCTTTTTCTTTCTTTTTCAGCTGAGCTAGGTTTGTACTTTTTCTTCTTCTGTAATTTGACTCTGTCCTTAGCTTTTGCATCCTATACATTTTACTGTTCATTAAATTAAAAAAAAAAAGTCTTTGACCCTGTTCAAGTGGCTATTGCATTGAAGACTGATGACATGGATCTAGTTTCCTTACTGTTTCAGATGAGGAAGCTGCTTGCAGAATTTCACTGAAGCAAAATTAAGAATGGAATGTTTGAGTTCCTACTCCTTTTCCCTAAAGACCTTGCCAAACATTAGCACTGATTTGGCCAACTTTTTCTACCAATATTTCTAGCTCTTGATGTGAAACTAGTTAAAGGTATTTTTTTTTCTTTCAATCAGACACAACATTATTTTAAACTTAGAACATGTATCACTCAAATTTGGCATAAAAGTATGCAACCAGCTCATTATCCAATTTCTAGATTTTACTAAAAGCTTGCTGTGTCTGTGTGTTCTGGTTGGCAGACATTTGGGGTAACTACTGTTCTCAGTTGCTACCTGCTTTATTTCTGTATGTGTTTCAAGATGAGTGTTGCAGGATTCACTGCTTTAATAACTTGTCTTTTTCTGGCATTTGAACTTACCTGGTGGATAAAATTAGAAACAACCGATTTCAGATTCCACTACTTTTTTTCTAAAAATATTCCAAATCATGACATGAAACTGTTAAAGATAACAATTTGTCTTCTCTTGGGTGATAAAAAGTACTTTCTATTTTTGGTCCGTCTCTGTTTTCATGGAGCATGCCATTTGATTATAAAGTTTTTTTCTGATGGAAGTATCATAGAACGGCAAGCATGAGAACGGGGGAAGTGATTTTGCATGCAATTTTTTGTCATCTGGCTTCACTGTATGGGAAATAAATTTTCCCTGTCAAAATGTCAGATTGTTTTGACTTTGCAACAAATGAGGACGGAAGTTCATAAATGTAGAATCATAACCCAATAACTAGAGTGCTGATTCCTGTTTGTCCTATCCTTATATCACAGCAGAGAGATTCAGGGTGTCCTACAAATCTCCGTTCAACAGCTCAAATTCACCTGGCACACTTTTTTTTTATTTGAGAAAATAGTTTTCTGGGTAAAAATTCTGCAATGTGCACCGTGTTAACTGTTAGTAGTAGAGATTTTTGTTGAGGGTCATTACTTCTCTTTTTATTCTAGAGTTTTCTTGAACAGAGCTGTTTGGACAAATGACACACATTTCATGAATTCCAACTGTGGGAGTGTTTCACACACAGGATTGTGCTTCCAGGAGCGAGGGCTGGTGAACACGTTCAAGAGCTTTATAACATGTTCCAAGTTCCGCAGAAGTGCTTAGTGCATTCATTAGTCAAAGACGAACACTTTACAGCAGCAAATTGCATTGTAAGCATTCTTTCTTCATGAATATATTCACCCTGTTAAAAAAGCAGGAACTCCAATGAAATGAACTAAAATACACTAAACAGTACTATGTAAGGTTTTAAAAAATTATACCATGTCTTTCATGGATTAAGGAAAAACTGTGTACCCATCTTTGAGGATTCAGTCCCGAACTACAGAGGTAAACTGTTAAAATACTTGACAACTAGTATTTTTGGAGCCATGATGAATGAAGTAAGACATGGCTCTGTTTCTCCTCTTCTTTCTGAATTTCTTTGTGTGGGACTAGAGGGGGCAATGGTGGTCTTACTTTTCACATGAGTAAAGGTTAGACTAACCGAGAACACTGAATCATCAGCATCCTTCTCCCAGGGGTGGTGAGCTCAAATCCATCAGCAGAGTCTACACCAAGACCCTGTCCCCTTCTTTCCGGCTCCCTGCTTCTTAGGAATGTGCTCGAACAACCACAGCATTCCTCATCACCACCTCCAGGTGACAAAAGGAAAAATGAGTGGCAGTGAACCAGAAGAGGGGAGCCTATCTATTTTATTCTATAATAAAAACTGTTGGGAGATAAGAAATTTGTGCACATTAGCAAGCGCAATAGTAATACAGGATTAGGAGTTGTTAGCAACATTCAGAAATATAATTTCTATAAATATTTATTTTGGTCTCTCTTGGATATTAAGAATTATGTCTTGCTTTTAACTCTCTCTCTTGTTTTTCTGTCTGGTGTTTTGTTTGTTCGTTTGGTTTTTGGTTTTTTTGAGACAAGAGTCTCGCTCTGTCATCTGGGCTAAAGTGCAGTGGTGTCAACATAGCTCACTGCAGCCTTAGACTCCTGGGCTCAAGGGATCCGCCTGCCTCAGCCTCCCGAGTAGCTGGGACTACAGGCACGTGCTACCACGCCTGGCTAATTTTTCTATTTTTAGTAGAGATGGGGTCTCACTGTTGCTCAGGCTGGTCTTGAACTCCTGACTCAAATGATCCTCCCGTCTCAGCCTCTCAGAGTGCTGAGATTACAGGCGTGAGCCACTACTCCCGGCCTCTGGTGTTTTTGTTTTTGTTTTTGACTGTAATAGTGAAATTATCCTTGAATTTTTTACATTATGATTGGGAGTACTTGTCCAATAATTTCTTGACATTACTTGATACCTAATATTTATAAATTTTTTCCCCAAACTGAGTAAAGAATAGAATGGAATGACATGTATTTATATCAGTATAAATGGATATTAGAATTATCGCTCTTAGCCCAAAAAAATAGCATTCAGATAAAGTTCACAAATGAAAGTTAATAACTATATTTTAGTAATAGCACTTTCAACTTAAAAATTTTATGTAATTAATAGCTAATTAGTCCCATTGGGGTAGGGTCAAACTTGGTAACTTCTAGAATCTTTTATGGTTCTATTCTTTTTTCATTCTAATGTTTAATATTAGCCTGAGTATCTGGTTAGTTTCAGTGTAAAAAAATGAATACTAATTGTGATATGACTCTATTTTCAATCGTGTGATAGTATCATATATTAGCTTTTTAAATTTAATTTTTCACATGTGAATGTGTTAGAGAATACCTCTCTGTTCTTTCTACATTGTATAGTATGCCAGGTCATTAGATTTAATTTCCTTATTAACCCACTACTTAACCATGACTATGCTACATATCAACCAAGAATATTATGCCCCAATTCAGACTATGGATAATTGAAGTAAATTTTATTAAATCCGTATGAAAGAAATAAGAACTCCCACAACTGAGACATATATACATGTATATGTATGTGTGTATAGACATACATTTGTCATATTTTATGAATATGAGATATTTGTGTGCACATACTCAGCACCAGGTTAAATTTCCTCCTATCCTACAAACTTTCCTTTAGAAATAAACTTAAATCTCCTATTTGTAAAACCAAAGAGAATTTCCCACCAAAGAAATACCGACAAAGAAGTGTCGGTTAATAATTCAAATGATTGACTCAGGCTTAAGACGATTTGATAGCTCTTTCTGCACCAAGAAGCACAGAAAATCTCAAAGCAGGCCTGTGCCAACTCGGTGTAAAATGTCTTTCCTAAAGAGCGCATTATCTCCAATAGGAAATGCTACAGTACACCTTGGCATCCCCTAGTCAATTAGGGCACCGGAAAGAGGCATGATATTTCCTGTTGGCACCCATGAAGTGAGAGAATTGGAAGGCTACTAGCTCTGTTGAGTGCCAAGGCCTAAACATCATGCAAGGAGGTGAAATGATGCATGCCAAGAAAATAGCAACCGCAGGAAGAAGCAAAGAATGCAAGGTTTTGTGTCTTTACTGTACATGTAAATATGCATTGACCAGGAGCAGCTGCAGATGGACAGCTTTTGGGTCTGGGAGGACATTGTTAGCCAGTGGGCTCCTGATTGGGCAAGACGAACAAGAAAACAACATTGCCAGGGCGAGGGGCCCTGGGTGGGTGAGGCGGTCGCTCATTCCCACTCCTGCTGTAGGCCCCAGCAGTGTGGGAATGAGGATGAGAACCGGTGGTCTCAAGGCAGTTTCTAGCTCTTTCCTCTGGCAAACAAGACAAGGCTATGAGTGTAACCGACACCTCCTGCCAGGTTCCAAAATCTCTTTCTTCTGACCTTCTTAGGCTCCTTAAAGCACCGTCTGCCTTTGGCCAACAAGAGCAAAGTAACACAGAGTCAATGAGGAAACTGTTGCCAAGATATGGGCCATATCTTAATAATTTCTGCTGTGGTTGGTTTTAAGTTTGATGCAGTTTAGAATTCTCTAGACACAATTTTTTTTTCCTTACTGGAACACACGAAGGTACTGAGAAAGTAAACATAGAAGGCAGCCCTTATCTTACAAATGACTCATGCTTAGAAATAATAGCTGTCCTGCCCCAGAACAGTCTTGAGGACAACAGTTACAAGTCTGCCTTTGACTTTTCTGTTCCTAAACTCTTCCCAACCCCAACCTAAACACACTGCCTGAAAGTTTGCACACCTTGCCCTTTACTGTCTGAAATTATACCGAGTAGAGATATATTAGTACTGATCAGGAAACTCTACGTGGCTCCAGGAGGTACCTTAGTGAGTATTTGTTAAGTCTGATGCCTTTTCTTCTAACATTTAGCTGAGACTAGCGATGCCGAGGGCATCAACTGCTTAACTATGGAGCATAGACAACAGGACAAGGTTCTCCAAATAAAAGTGCTGAGGTTGGCATTGGGACAGCCAATGATTCCTAGAAGACAAGAGAGACAAAGTTGCAGAAAGGGAGGTGGTTAAAGACAAATCCCTCATGTCTCAAAATGCTGCTAATGTTGCATGGGTCTTTGGATAGGTCAACAGTAGGAAAGTACTACCTTAGCTCTTTTCCTTCCCTCTCTACATTTCTCAGGCGACTGCTCCCCAAACCTGGAATTCTGGAGTGGTGGGAATAGAGGCTACCCCCTGGGGAGGAAGGAATTGGAGAGTAGGGAGTCCTGGGAAATTAATCCTAAGGGAAGTGGAAAGATACTAAAATAGTTTGAGCTGAGAAAAAACAGTGAATCAAATATAAGAACAAAAGGCGGTAGGAGGTTATCGTGAGACTCCAAAGGGGAAGACAAAAAGGCCTGGAGTCAGGTCACTACAGTAAAAATGGAAGAGAAAACAAGAATGTAAATGATGTGTCCGAGATGTTAAATAACAGGAATTTTGATTGATGGAACAGAAGTGGCGAAGGAAAGGAAAGAGTAAAGACAGACTGAGCTTTCTTGCCTAGGAAACTGGTGAAAAAGTAGGTCCTTCTAACAAAAGAGGAAAGTTGCAAGAGGAGACAAATTTGAGGGAGAAAATCACTTAATTTTAGATGAATTAAGTTTATCAAATGTATGTCACAAATCTGGTATAAATTTATATATTTTGTAGAACACTATTAGCTTGAAAGAAGTATGTGTATTTTGTTAAATGGTAGAAACAAGTTGAAAGGACATATTATGATTTTACTTTGTAAGGAAAAATATGTGTTGCATATTTTATATAGAGATATATATAGATGATACAGAGATATACAGATACATATAGACATATAGATATAGAGAGAGATAGACAGATATCAATATATATATGGGGAGAGAGAGAGAGAAAGGATGATTTAATGTTATATACTCTGAGGAATTAATAATAATTGTCAGTAACATTACTTTCTTTAGTTTACATTGCTTTATCAAACTTCTGATTTATTCTACCTTGAATGTAAATTTTTTGTTTATGAAGGCATTTAAAATAAAAGTTATTTTTCAAAAACTTGATAATTCAAACCATTCAAGTTACCCTCTTGCCAAAGAAAAGATAGTTCTAAGGAGGTTCATGTATTTCTACAAATACCTTTACAGCTCAACAGAATTGCAAGGATGAGTAGAAGTTTCTTTTTTAATCCAATTGTTCTATACCTATGTATACCTTATTATTATTATAATTATATAATTACATTATATTATTATAATTATTCTATACCTTATATCATAAGATGTGATTCCACTTTATGAAACAAAATTTAGAATGATGGTTTAAAAATAAGATAGATTACTAAAAATTGGACCTCAAATTTTAGGGATAGAATAGATCCATGGACTTGATCCCTGCTCATAGTTGCCTGGGATCTCACTGGTGCTTCTTCACAGGAGAAAAATCTTGGCTGCTCAGGCTATGAATGGGAAGGAGAAAATGATTTATAACTTTAACCTTATTTCAGTTGCATTATCAAAAATTCTCATTTTTGTACCATTTTTGCTGATTCTGGCCACTAAAATTTCCTTAATTAAGTTCTGTTTTTTTATGCTTTAGCCAAGGCTTTCAGCAAGGGTCACATGAAAATGACCATTTCCACATTTTTGGAATATCACGTATGAAGATAATGCCTAACAAAGGTTATTTATCCTGTGCATAAAAACCTACATGGTAAATTTCTCCTGTACATTCTCATCCAGAAAGTTTTGATTCTCCTGTAAAACTGTTATATTTTCTCTTTGTATGTTATAATTATGGAATTCATCATCATTTCCACTTTTGTCTACATGACTAGGTCATTCAGAGTTAATGATGAATATATTGCTCATTCATGATAACTGTATTTACTTCTCTTAAATAGGTCGTGGTTTACAAAATTATATTTTTATGTGTACCATTTTATTGCTTCCATTTAGTAAAGTTGCATACTACCTCAAATTTCTTTTGAAAAAACTCAGAAGTGTACGTTAAAAATAAATACCATTAATGCTGTCCCTTTGCATATGAAGAGAGTGTGAAAGTATGCAAATATATTATGGCAACATCATGTTACATCATGTTAAGGCTGCGGTCCCCAAACCCTGGGCTGCAGACCAGTACCCATCCATAGCCTGTTAGGAACCAGGCTGCGCAGCAGGAGGTGAGCATGGGCGAAGCTTCATCTGTATTTACAGCTGCTCCCCATCGCTCGTATCACTGCATAAGCTCCGCCTCCTGTCAAATCAGTGGCAGCATTAGATTCTCATAGGAGCTAGAACCCTACTGTATACTGCGCAAGCAAGGAATCTAGGTTGTGTACTCCTTATGAGAATCTAATGCCTGATGATCTGAGGGGGAGCTGAGGCAGTGATGCTAGCATTGGGGAGCATCTGCAAGATTATCTGCAATACAGATTATCATTAGCAGAGAGGTTTGACTGCACAGTAAAGATAATGCTCTTGAATCATCTCCAAATAATCCCTCCTTCCCGACCTCGGTCCATGGAAAAATTGTCTTCCATGAAACTGGTCCCTGGTGCCAGAAAGGTTGGGGACCACTGTATTAAGGGATAAAGTGATAGTTGGTTGCTCATAACTCAAATGAAAATTATAAACCCTATTATGTCCATAAGAGCAGTTGAACCTATTTGTAATAGTAGCATTTTATTGTGCGTGTGTTTCATTCAGGATTTTTTAAAAGATGTCCAGATTTTTAGTTTAGTTGCTTATTTAACTTCAGTAAACTTCAGTTTTATCAGTGCGTCTATTGGCCTAACTGTGAAGGCATTAAAATTATTGTATTGATTTTTGCTTACAAAAGAAATTCATAAACATAGAATCATCATTGAAATTGATGTGCCAGTGAAAGTTATGAAAATGATTTGGAAACTTACAGAAAGACTGAAGGTTGCCAAAATCTTTTTCTGTGACTTTGCTACCTTTATATACATTTGCACTCTAATCATGGGTGTTTAAAGGGCTTAGTTTTAATTGAAATAAAGGAACTAGAATAAAAACAGCTCTTTACAGGAATAGAAAGTCTTCTAGCTATTTCCTTAATCCCTAAGGAGCTTGGCTGGCCTTGCCTTTCCATTCTTAGCTCTGTATTTGATCTTCAGTAATGATTTCCTACTGACACTGGCTAGAAACTCTGCAGCTATAAGGAAACTTTCATATATGTTATCAGTTTTTACCCTCACAATGATTCTGTATATATTATCAGATTTGATCCTCATAACATGTTGTTATCCCAGTTTTTAGTTTAGAAAACTGAGGCTCCCATAAACTTAGTGATTTGTCTAAATTTGCAACTTTAGATGCCGGTACAGTCAGATCACATCCATATTTGGGGGCACTACATTCTATATTCCTCCCATTTAATGGAGCAAGATTTTGTAACAAAGTTAACGTCCCTTAAGGAATAGTATGGTGACTTGGTGATTAAAATATTAGGTGTGGCAGAAAGCGTGGATCTCGATGAATGCAAATTCTGGGCCCTCTAAAAATCTTAATAAACTTATCCTCTATTAATTATGAGATAAACAGGTTGGAGAGTGAGGAAATGTGGTTTTTGCTCCACAGTCATTATTGACCAACTGTGTGCTTTTATAGTTATTTTTGCTTTCTAATACTAATTCTTACTCATAGACATCTTTGCTTCTCTACACCTCACCTCTAATTCTTAACCTCCTACATAAGAGGTTTTCATTCAATGTCTTAGTTTTCTTTCTTGGACAGGTATGTTGTAAGAATTCATTAATACTCTTAGAACCATTCAGGCGGTTGATTGTAATGGGTATTTCACTCCTCACTTAATACAACACCCGGTCAGAGCCCTCGAATTCAGACAAAGGGAGGTGAAAGGTCTTGTGTATCTTTTTGGTGCTTAATAAAGAACTGCTGGCTGAACTGTTTGAAAAACAAACAGGTGTGTGGTTCAGAGACCCAGTGGCTGACAAACCGAAGGTCATGGCTGACAAAGTCTCTGTATCTGTGATTCTCAAACTTCTGGTTACATAAATCACACCTGCTTTAAAAAAAAATACAGATTCCCAGGATCCATCCCAGCCCATTATAGTTGGTAACTCTAGGATGAGACCAAAGGGGCTTATTTTAGCTAGCTTTTCTCAGGTGATTTTGAATTAGGTTCACTACATTCTGGTTTGCTTGGGACTGAGGGATTTCCCAAGATGTGGGACTTTCAGTCTTAGGCAAACTGGGATGGTTGGTCACTCAGATTCCAGTGCAGGTGGTCACGCTTTGTACTTTCGTATATACTGTATTCATCTTGACTTGGTTCCAGGAGTTTGGCCCAATTCAGGGCTAAAACAAAAATAATCTGTTTAGAATGATTTGGAGATAAGCAATTCTCAAAAGTTAGTCCTTGGATCACTTACTGAATCTCTATAGGTTAAGTACAGATACCTGCATTTTAACAAGAAACATGGTCAAACTAGTTTGATGAACACTGTCTCAGGTCTCAGAATCAGAATTGTTAAGTTTTGGAACAAATCCTATTACCAAACTAGCTTCTTTGAGTGCGACTGGCAGTGAGAAGTTATCCATGCTATTTTTTGAGCCACGATGCATAGAGTCTACTAGGGGAATTCTATTTTCCACCATGAGAATTAAGATGGAGTTTTTCTTTTTCTTTTTTTTTTTTTTTCTTTTTTCTTCCTGTGAATGATAGGAAGGAAAAGACCTTTTTGGTAGGAAAAGACCTTGCCCCACCTGCAAGATTATCTTTGCCTTTGAGATAATTTAGCCCTGGAATCAAACCAGAAAGAAAAAAATATTCAAATGATTATGATATTAGAGAAAACCCTGAGAGATTTCTAAATTCTTCTCCTCTGTTCCCTGGTTGCTATCATTTCCTTCCTTCTATCTGTAAATAATAGATCTGCTCTAGGTCTTGATCTACTCACACAGACTGACCCATTCCTCTCTCTGGAACGTATTTTCATTCCGGGTAGCTTCCTTCTGCACTTTGTATAGTTTCTTTATTTTCTGTAACAAACTGTGCAGGGGGGAAAAATAATATATCTGCTCTAGAAACAGAGGACAAATAATGGAAATATAGAGTGGAGTGGAAAGGAATTTTAACTTTATTGATGAGTTAAATTGAGTATCAGTGCTCTTAAATTGTGTAGAAGCATTATCCTTCCAGACTGATGCATATAAACTGGCCATAAAGCAAAAGTGAGTTCTTTTGGTCTTTAAACCATGAATTGGAGTCTGGATAGTAGGGGTGGAAATCGACTCTTACATCATCAGCTCACTTTCCTCTCCAAGCAGCAATTAAATTTGTTTTCTTTTTCTCAGCTCACTCCTTGCTTAAAAAAAAAAAAAAAAAGTATGTCAGCTCCTCCTCATGGAGAATAAAACCAAACATACTTTTACCATGTGTGGTGCTTGAAAGGAGGGAGAGGCAGGAAGGAAACGGAGAAGTGGGAATCACAGTTAACCTAAAGGATGACTTTGGCTGCCTCCCCCAGCTAATGTGAGCAGTTTGGCGGTGAGATGCAGCCCTCTGAGAAACGTTTATTACACATCCTAAGTAAATGCTCCAACTGTTCGTTTTAGTGTGCAGCTTACTCCAAGACGAGTGTGCTCTTATCACAGTGCAGGATAACAGAGATATACCATGAACTCAAGACTCAAGACGGGAATGAGAAAACTCCAAAAGCAAAAGCACAAAAACCAAATGAGCCACGTTATAATGGTAGCCTTCAGGTATTGTCTCCTTAAGCTGTTTTATAAAATCTCTCAACTCTTCATCTCAGATATAGGAGAAGTATATACCACATGTATCAATTTTTTGCCTATTTTTAAGGGGATTTCTTTCTCTCTCTTGCACTTAATCTTTTCCCTTATCTGATTATTAACTCCTGGTGAAGTTCCCCTAATTTTCTAAGTTCCGGAAAGCGACCAACCCCTATTGCAGAGCTCTATGTTTCCCATTAAATATATTTTATGGAAGAAATCATTATAGCCACAGTCTTCTGAGCTATTTTGGTCAGTGCTATGTTGCTATAATTTCAAATATATACTGGAACATAACAAGAACTACAGAATTGCCTTTATTCTGGGTCCATTTATTACATTCTTTTATATCTCTTGCTTGACTACTTTGGATACTTTGTTCTGAAACTTTGTGCATTTGTGGTTTTGTGTGTGTGTTTTGGTGGACTACAAAGATACACAAAACTAGCTTATTTTTCCCAGCCAGGTAGTTCTGAATGTAAAGTGATTGTGTGTTCCAAAGATAAGTATGTAAGCCATTTCTCCTACTGGAAAAGGATTCTATTTCAGTAGTAGTCTATTAAATAGACAATGAGCATTGAGTTACGAGTTTATTAAATAGATCTGCTTCCCACCTAAAAATATCAATTGAAACCACTGTTTATGGCTTCTTACTGCTTGCTTTTTGGTCATGGTTATCATTTGCTTTTAGCCTGGGATTAGACTTTTCAGCTTGGCTCTATTAACTTTTCACAGCGACTAACTTGGATAGTTAATTCCATGAGCTCTTCCACCTACATTCCATTAAAACAATTCACTAACGGTTCATAGCAACATTTTTGAAAACCTGAGAGATATTTCCAGGTAAATGTCCATGGGGAAAAAAAAATACTCTTCATATTTGCGGAAAAATGCAGCAGTCGCCAAACTATGGTTGTCTTTTGCAGTTAGCACGGTGGTTTCAGTTTGAAAAATAATATAGGGGCTTCCAGCCAGTTTTGCTCAAAGGGCTATCTGATTCAATGAGCAGTAAGTGAAGGAACAAATATAGATATAATAATCTATGCTTACTCAAATTTTAAAAGCCTTTGGGGAGAAAATTCTATTTCCTCCACCATCATATTTAAAAAGTAGCAACATGAAGTTTTAGGGCTCGTGGGGCTCCAATACCCTTGGCTGCAAGGAGAGAGATGATACCATACTTGAACAAGCTAAGGACACCAGCAATTGGCAGATTGATGGGTTGCCTCTGGGTTGACATGTCTATACTCACAACAATCATTTGCTTGTAGAGATGATAAAGTTGTCAGTAGGACTTACATTCACTTTTGTTGCGTGTTTCAGAAGCTCAACCCCCTTCTCCAAGTTTTCTTTTTAATTAATTTATGGTTTTAAACCATTAAGTTAAGACAGGAGGTTCTTATTAAACCCGGTAGAACTCATGGTTGGTCCTCTAGAAATCACTGAACTTGACAGCCAAAAATAGTGACGAGGCTGAGCGTGTGTCTGAGTTGAACAGGGAGATGCTATTCACACCTTAACAGAGACACACTTTTCATCCAGGACCTTGGCAGCTAGAGGAGAAAGATACTAAGGTGCAGGGAGAAGATGACTCTCTGGAAGTGAACAGATCTCAATTCTGGTTGCTTTTCAGCTTGTTAGCTGTGTGGCCAAAAATAAGTCTCTCAACCTCTCTGTTCCTTGGTCTCTTTACTCACCACTCTAAATCTGATGAACTAGAATAGTAAGGGTTTTTCAGGATATAGCTTAATGTAAAAGCAAGCTTACTCTAAAATTTGTATGGGAATGCAAAGTGCCTAGAAACACTAAAACAATTTCAAAAAAGGCAATAAAGTGGGAGACACAGTGTGACTTGATGTTAAGGTTTACTATACAGCTACAGTAATCAAGACAGTGTGGTAATGGAACAGAAATACAGAACTCAGAAATAGAGCCAAATGAATATGCCTAACTTTGAATTTTGACAAAGGTGCAAAAGTAATTCTATGGAGGAATGATAGCCTTTTAAAAAAAAAAAAAATGGTGCTGTAGCAAGTGAAAGTTCAAAGGCAAAAAAAAATAAATAAATAAAGAAGAGAGAGAGAGAGACTTAACTTAATCCTCATACCTTATACAGAATTAACTCAAAATTAATTACATACTTAAATGTAAAATATTAAACTGTAAAGCTTTAGGGAAAAAAATCAGGAGAAAATCATCGGGTCCTAAGGCTAGGCAGAAAATGGCTTGACATGAAAAGAATGATCCATTAAAGGAAAAATGCACCAATGGATTGCACCTCGTCAAAATGAAAATCTTTTGTTCTATGAAAGACCCAGTGAAGAGGATGAACAGAAAAGCTACAGATAAAGAGAAAATAGTTGCAAACCACATATTTGACAAAGACTTTGAACCTAGAAAATATAAAGAACTCTCAAAACTCAACAGTAAAACCAAATTATCCAATTAGGAAAACAGGCAAAAGACATGAACAGAAATTTTACCAAAGAGGACATACACGTGGAAAATAAGCATGTGGAAAGATGTTCAATATCATTAGCCATTAGGAATATACAATTTAAAACAGTGAGATATCACTATATACCTATCAGAATGGCTAAAATAAAAAATGATAACACCAAATGCTGGAGAGGATGTAGAGAAACTAGATCACTCATGCATTGCTGATGGAAATGTAAAATGGTACGGTTATCCTGGAAACAATTTGCCTGTTTTTTATAAAACTAAACATGCACTAACCATATGATCTGGCAATTGTACTCTTGGGCACTTATCCCAAAGAAATGAAAACTTACGTTCAATAAAAACTTGTATGCGAATGATCATAGATATTTTATTTGCAGGAGCCTAAAACTGGAAACAGCACGAATATCCTTCATCCAGTGACTGGTTAAACAAATCGTGGCACATCTATGCCATGAAATATTAAAATATTATGCAGCAATAAAAAAAGAAATGAGCTATTTACGCAGGGAACATGTTGGGTGGATTTCAAGGGAGTAATACAATTAATTTTTTACAAATCCAGTTGCAAAACATTACATACTGTGTGATTCCATTTATATAATATTCTTGAAATGACAATAGTATAGAGATAGAAAAAGATTAGTAATTTCCAGGGGTTAGAGAGGAGAGGAGGGAGGAACATATGTGTGCCTATAAAAAGGCAGCACAAGGGATCCTCATGAAACTGGTAGTGTTCACATGCATCTACACATGTGATAAAATTGCATGAATGTAAATATGAGCACACAAATGAAATGTAGTTTGGCAAGCTGTCACTATTGGGGAAACTGAGTGAATATATGTACTCCCTGTACATTTTTTGCAACTTCCTATGAATTTGTAATTATTTTAAGGCAAAAAGATTTTTTTCTTTTTTTTTTTGAGACAGAGTCTCACTCTGCTGCCCAGGCTAGAGAGCCGTGGTGTCAGCATAGCTCACAGCAACCTCAAACTCCCGCGCTCAAGCGATCTTCCTTCCTCAGCCTCCTCGGTAGCTGGGACTACAGGCACACGCCACCATGCCTGGCTAATTTTTTCCATTTTTAGTAGAGATGGGGTCTCACTCTTGCTCAGGCTGGTCTCGAACTTCTGAGCTCAAGCAATCCTCCTGCCTCGGCCTCCCAGAGTGCTAGGATTACAGGTGTGAGCCACCATGCCCAGCCAACATAAAGATTTTGTAAAAAGAATCATAAAGACCCTCCAGGTGTTTTATTTTGAGATTTAACCTCTTGTGTGACAAAACTAAACTTTTGCTGACCAAGCTTTCCTTCTCATCAAAGCCTAGTCAATGAGATGTTAGAAGAGAAGGATGATGAGGAATACTTGAGATTCCAGAAGAGTATGTATCCCACGTTCTTTTATAGCAATACTAGTGAACAAAAGAATGAAGGATGGAACTCCAGGGTGATTCCATAAACCTTTGATTCTCAAACTTCAGCATATATCAGATTCCCCAGAGGGCTTGTTAAAACCAAGATTTCTGCACCCCTTTCCCAGAGTTTGTGATTCAGTACGTCTAAAGTGAGGCTCGAGAATTTGTATTTCGAAATAAATAAATAAAAATTTTCAAAAAGAATTTGCATTTCTAAAGAAATAAACATTTTTAAAAAGAATTTGCATTTCTAGCAAGCTCCCTTGTGCTGTTGATGGTCAGGAGATCATACTTTGAAAACCACTGCCGTAGAACATTTGAGAGTAGCAATTTTAAACTCTCCCAAGAAACTTCCAAGTAAAATGCAGTGAAATAAGTTACTTAAGAGCTCTCTGTGTTTATATCTCTTCATTTTATAGTTTTCTTCCCCCCTCGATATATTGGCTGGTAAAAACATTCTTTTTGGTTGTTCATCTCTGTGGACTCAAGAGTATGTCACTGAGTTAATTTACAAAGCCTCTGGTTGCACATCCATCACATTCTCAGAAAATATTAGCCCAGAAAAATCCATCAACGCAACACATGAGCTCCAGAATGTACTGCGCAATTGGCATGCAAGAGAGCAAAATAAACCAATGAAATGCAAAGTGATCTCTACAGAGGCCTCAAAATGAATTAACAAGTTAAATCCCATAACAAAGTGTGGGATCCCATTAGGGGTTCCTTGTTACCGGTTTCTTTAATGTTTCTGAAATTGACATGCTGTTCTTAGCAGGGCAGTGCAATGCATACTTGGGTGCCCAGTGCCCCACTTCATTTCCATTTTAGCTTTGCTGCTTACCAGCAGTCTTAATTTGGTCAAGACAACTATTGTAAACTCCACTTTCCCTGTATTTAAAAAGAAAATAATCACGCCTAAGTTGCTGGAGTTGTTGGGAAAATTAGTAAGAATACATCTAAAATAATTAGCACAATGTCTGATGCTTAAGTTCTCAAATAGTTGCAGTGATAATATTGAGGAGGATAGAGATGATAGTGATCAACAACCAAATAATCATATTTCTTGATCATGTGTTAGCAGATATCCTCCAAATCAGTCGTTAAATAACAATTACAATCTTACATTAGTTATTTTATTGAGCAATTACATATTCCAGGCTCTTACTTTTTTTTTCCATATTAAATCTTCATAATCAGTTTATTAGTACCAATCTCACGTAACATATGAGAAGCTAAGACTTTAGGAGTCTAATATGTTACTCAAGGTCACCGAGTATATGAGTTTGCTAGGGCTCCCTAACAGAGTACTACACACTAGGTGGCTTAAACAACAGAAATTTATTGTTTCATAGTTCCAGAGTCTAAAAGTCCAAAATCCAGATGTCCCCAGGGTTGATTCCTGCTGAGGGCTATGAGGACCAGGCCTCTCTCCTGTGTCTCTTTTGTATTATCTTTCCTCTGTGCCTGTCTCTCTGTGGCCAAATTTCCCCGTTTTAGGACACCAGTTAATGGTAGGACCCACCTTACG
Organism: Cheirogaleus medius; assembly: GCA_008086735.1. Classification (NCBI taxonomy): domain Eukaryota; kingdom Metazoa; phylum Chordata; class Mammalia; order Primates; family Cheirogaleidae; genus Cheirogaleus; species Cheirogaleus medius. The sequence goes on from VBSM01000500.1 coordinate 2,080,595, forward strand.
GAACTCATTTTAACTTGATTACCTTTATAAAGACCCCATCTCCAAATAAGGGCATGTTCTGGGATACTGAGAGGTAAGATTCCAATGTAACCTTTTTAAAGGGACAGCATTCAAACCCATAACACACAGGTATTAAGTTATCAAGCTGAGATTTGAACCTGACTTCATAGGCAATGCTGTGGACAGAATGTTTGTGTGCCCCCAAATTTCATATCATAAGGGCCTAATGTGGTGGCATTTGTAGATGAGGCCTTTGGGAGATAATTAGCTTTAGATGAGGTCATGAAGGTGGAGCCCCCATGATGGGATTAGTTCCCTTATAAAAAAAGAGCAGAGCTTGCTCTCTCTGTGCCCTGTGAGGGTACAACAGGAAGAGGCTGTCTACAAAACCAAGAAGAAGGCTGTCACAGACACCAAATCTCCCAGCACCTTGAACTTGGATTTCCCACCCTTCAGAACCATGAGAAATGAATACTTGTTGTATAAGCCACCCAGTCTATGGTATGTTGTTATAGCATCCTGTACTGGCTAAGACAAGCAATATACTATATTGCTTCCCTCTCCAGGAATGTAAGGAGATAATGGGTCCCATTGGCAATCTCAGCAGTCAAATTTATTTGATCCTCATGTTCAACAGACACATTGTTTTTTTCTTCGTGTATTGCCAACTGTTTTACATGATACATAAAACTTATTTAAAAAACATAGACGTGCTGTCTTTATATTCCACTTGCTGGCAAGATCCCTCCAAGGAAAGTCCTTTCCAGATCATTCCTTGGGAGCTTTGAGGCTGAGAAGTGCTCTCTGTATATTTATGTTCAGAAATTCTTTACTCTAAAATCAAAATATTGAGTGTTGGTAGAAGACAAAACTAGTCAGAAGTTATGTAAAATAGTTGTTGCTAGGTGATGAATCAAAGCAAAAAATAAATTAAAGAAGTGGAATGGTACTGTCAAAGCCAATATTCACTGGGGCAATTAATGAGATTATTTTATTCAAGCTATTTCAGTTAATGAAAAGTTAAAGGAAAGGAAGGGATGCAGGGTTTTATAGATGTTGGAGAACAAAAGGTTGAGTGGATTTTTTTTAACCACTGTTTTCCAGAAACACAGGGATTAGGTGATATTCAGCATTGTCAGTCTCTCCTTCTGTTCAAGATGAATGATATCATTCAGTGCTGACCAACTTGGAGGAGATCATCAGAAACCTCTTGAGTGAGGCTAAGCAGGGTGTAAGAAATAGTGTCTTGAGAATTCTTGTTGATAGTGTTCCTATAAAATCACTTAAAACCATCTGTTGAGAAGTTAGTAGCAAAGACCAGTTGTTTTAAAGTCATGGAGGTCAGGTTCCTTAAAAGATTGATACTTGAAATGAAAAAAGAAATATGAATATCAAAGATTATGTTAAAGTAGAGACTGGAATTGAACCCTGAGGGTGCCAGTTCAATGAATTCCAAGAGGTTAGTGGGGGAAATCGGTCAGTTATTGGGCACCATTCATTGCTCCTTGAAGCTAGGATGTCGCTGCTCTTGGTGATGTCCAGTTTTGCTTAGCTCTCACATAAGAGAATGGATGACCTGAGCTTTCCTCCAGACTTTGTTAGTGTCCCAGACAGTGGCTTGTCCAGGGATAGATCTGAACTGAGTGTGATCTGCTGCCATGGTGAGTCCTTCAATGTTCATATTGAGTAGATGGACTTCAGCTCACAGGGATTCTTTAGCTCCCGCAGAAAAGAGCCACCTACAAAATAACCTAGGGTCCCATAGGAATCTGGGCAATCAGATGTTAGTTTTTGAAGACACAAAGTCAGGGAAAGAGAATAATTAGAAACGTTAGTCTAGAGGATTGTAGCCAGATATTGAAGGAAACTGGAAGATCTGACAATTTGGTAAGGATTAACAATCTGGTCAAGGTAACAGGATCCAGCCCAATTTATAGGTCAGTACCCAGACTCTTTTTTACACAGAGGGGAGGAAGCCATTTAAATCTCTCCAGACAAGTTAGAATTTGCAGTTACCTGCAGTTTATAAAAGGTATACAACAGCTAAAAGACAATGAACATGTCTATAATCTGAAATACAGAAAGAGTGTGCTATAGTTTTCCACTGAAACAAAAAGTTTCTCTCTGTAGTCATTCTTCCTTTGATCAAAGAGAATCTCAAAGATTATTCTTATCATGAAATAAAGCTAGTATCATCAGATTTGGCCTAGTTATTTACATAGATGCAACAAGAATGATAATTTATCCTATGGGACCTCTTATGTTTGCTTTGCTGGGAGTTATCATCAGGAATCTTGGATTGGATTTTTAAAAGCCTTTTGAGGCTAAGAAGCTAAAACCAAGAACTCCCCAACAGATTTTGCTATAGTATCTATAACATCTTTCTTCTGAAGGTCTCCAAAATATCCTGTTTTTTGGGCCTGCCAGGAAGTGACCTTCATTGCTCACCTGTAAGTCTGATCACCCTGTTAACCAGTTTTCCCAAGAGGGCTTTGTAAACATCGGCTCCATAAAGGCAACCTTAGTTCCTTGGAAGTATCTGGTCAGAACTGATGAAATGAACATAGCTAATGTTTCCAACATTTCCTGCTAACAGGGAAGACAGAGTCTTATCAAACCTATACAAATAACTATGTTGTCATGAAAATACGAATACTCGATGAGAGTTTCTGAATTCTGTAAGAATTCTGTAAGAATTCAGGAAGAAAAAGATATAATTTGCAAATGTTTCCTTTCTCTTTACAAAGTAAACACCTGAATGGTTATGCCTTACAGTTAGCTTCAGAAAAAATATTGATAGAAAGGGGTTTCCTATATCTAGAAAATTGACTATTAAAACATCAACAATATTCCAAACAAAATCCAGTCATCCCTCATGAGTTCATTCAGTCCTGTGTAGTTCTTGTTCTTCTCCTTCTCGGCTTAGCACACATCTTGCTTCTCCAACTAGGGCTCTTGGAATCTTGACTCATCTGCTCCTCTGGTCTCAAAGCTATTTAAGTGATGGCATCAGAAGTCTCTGCCCCAACAGTACCTGGCATAGACCTTTTCCATGGGGGTCTGAGACAATCCTTTGTGCAAGACAAAGCTCTTTGGCCTGTAGCTGATTTGCAAGAGCTTTCAGGGAAGCACTGGAGTCAAAAGCAAAATCTACCTGTCGATGGCAAAAGGCTTGAAAATGATTGTATTTACTTGTTACTGTTAATTTTCAAAAGTGAAAGATCTGATCGGAGTTTATTATAAGAAAACGTACTTGAAAACCACTGGCTGGCAGGTACAGAAAGACAAATACAGCATGTTCTCACTGATATGCGGAATCTTAAAACAATCGAACTCATGGAAGCAGAGAGTAGAATGGTGATTACCAGAGGCTGGAGGTGGGGGAATGAGGAGATGAGGGTCATAGGTACAAAATCTCAGACAGGAAGGATCGGTTTGGGTTTTGTTTTTTTAAGTTCTATTGTCTAACATGGGGAATATGGTTAATTATAAAACATTATATGTATTCATAAATCATAATATCACTTTGTACCCCGTACATTAATATAATTATAAACTGTCAATTTACAATTTTTTAAAAAAGGAAACCACTGGCTTAGAAGATGCTATTTTCAAATTAAAAAATTATGACCAAGTTAACATTTTAAAAATAACTGAAGATTATGACTGATAACACTATACCGTTGTCTCATATGACGCAAAGCAGCACCAGGATCAAATAAATAGAAATATATTAGGTATTTCAAAGGCTTTGATGATTCTCTAGCCATTTCCCATAAAGCATACAATTTCTGGAATATTTATATAGGTAACATTTTGCACATGCAGGTTTATTTGAGGGAAGGCTAAGCATCTCTTCTGATTTGACAATGACTCCCATGCAACTTATAAATACTAACATATCAAATGAACCTAATTCTTTTTATAAGGTGAAATAAAAAATCCTTTATGATTGGGGAGGGCCCTTTGGGAAATATCAAAGAAAGTTTTAGATGCAAGAGATATCATAGGAATCAGTTTTTCACTGGACAAATATCAAAAGTTGTTAGGAGATTGGAACACTCGATTAGGATAAGATCATGGGTTGTTGAGAAACAATACTTGGCTACCTGTTTAACTGAGATTATGGTAAAAGATTTTAAAAGTAAACACAGGCAGTAACATGATTGTAAAAAATCTTACCTTTTAAAAAAGTGAAAAGATTTTGTTCTCTTAAGTAATCAAAGATATGATAAAGTCAACACAAATGCAGGAATTATCCTAAGACAGAATCTTTGCCTTCTAGGCAGATTGCTGATAAGATAAAGAAAAATATTTACAAACTTTTATTAGGAGTAGACCAACAATCCAAAAACATGTCTTTTTAACAGAATGTAAAAATTATATGTTGCATCAGTATAGTATTTGATATTAAAGAATTTTTTTAAAAATCTTATAAATGAACTCATCAAACCTTAGTGCTGATCACAGCAAATAATTTTATTTATTTTTTTACACAAGCCTTCTATGACTTTCTACAACCATTCAGGTTTTTTCTTACACATAAACCTCTGGCCATTTGACTTTAGTATAAAACTAATGGGTTTTTTCCTTAACAAAAACATGTTCTGCAAATCTTGTATACAAAGTTGTACCTGTCTGCCACTATTAATATTTGTAGTCTCATTAATGTATATCAATTATAATTTTTAAATAGAAATAGTAACTTCTATTTTACAAAGGAAAAAGAAAGATGGATATTTGTGACCTCTGTCATGTGTGAGCATTTTGTAATAGACTAGTAGGGCTCATGAGTACATCTCACAAATTTTAATAGCAATATTTATCCCTTATGGTACAACTTCCGCAAAGGGGAAAAAATGAAACACATTTATTGACAGACCTGTGTGTACATAGCCTTCTATATAGCATATAAAAATAAAAGGCAAAAGGTATATAAACACAAGATTATGTTCAGTTGTGAATATTTCAGCACTCCTTCTTACAAGTGATGTAGATATCAAATGAATATCCATTAACTAAATCAATTTAGCATGAATTCAAGGTTTTCAGTTACTAAAGATCTTGGAAATTATCTTCAACCTGACATCCCACAAAACATTATTAATGTTGAAAGTTTGTCAGAATAATGATTCAATTTATTTAAACACAAATTTACATTTTTTATTAAACATTAAGTAGAAGTAATGCTAGATTATTTGATCTGTAAATGTGTTTAAGTTTAGGAAGAACACACACAAGTAGTATAAGAATATGTGCTTATGTTATACTGAACACTAATAACTCAGAGAAAACATAGGTATTTTTATTAAATCAAAATTATTAAACTAGTCTTGTTTGCCAAAGATTTACCTAGATTATGTGAACTTGAATTCCTGTTTCTGAATTAATTTCTATAAGATACATCTTTTCCCCACGTTAAAAATATTTGAGGCTCAATCCCCTTAATTGCTGGGAATTTTAGAAATATTCAGTTTATATAAGTGGTTAATTATTTCTAATCCAGTCTCCTTTAAGAGATTCTGTAATCTAATAAGGTAATGCCATCCTGAGACAAGGAAATGTCACATACACAGTGACAGGTAAAGTCCTATCTCAATTGCAGACGCACAGACATGAAAGAAAAGACAGTGAGAATTTAACTTCAATTCTAAAATGTAAGCCACAGGTCAAGAGTGAACACAGAATTACAAATCTCACTGTTCCATATCAGAGAACTGTTCTTTTGCTTAGGGGTATGATTCTTAAGTGATTTGAGCTCAGAATAGACAAACAGAAAAAAGTAATCAACCAAATTCTCTGTTGTCTTTCACTCAAAAGAGACAAGATCTATAGAAGAACCGTTAAACTATTTACAGAGATCACCAAAGGGTCAGACCACAAAACTAGGACCAGAAATCACGTGGTACTAAACAGAAATAAAAATCAAATCCCTGAGCAAGAGTCTATATCACAGGACCAAGAGATTGACTGATTACTAGTTCGCTGGACCAGGAGTGGAGCCCAGGGGCCCAAGAAGCCTCATTACTTGGCTGGAGTAAACAAGGATCCAAATGCAAGAGCCAGTCTCTGCAAGCCATGGCCCCAACCCATCCAAAGCAAGATGCACCAGATAATTAAGGAGATGATTTTATTCAGACTTTTGCAAAAGGGAGAACATTCCTTAATGATGCATGTCTTGAAGAGAAGGAAGGGGACCTGGGGTTGTATAGAGGCAGGTAAACAAGGGAGTCATCAACAAGTCTCACTCACAAAAGTCAAGAAGAAGAGTGGAGATGGGTCTCAGAATACATGAGGGCGGGTTGGCCCTTTGAGATTAGTATTTTGCCAGACACAAAAGGGTGGACAGGTTTCTTAATCATTACTGTTTTCCAGAAGCACCGACTCAGGTGGTGGAGTTCAGCATTTTCCATGCCATTCATCCTCTTTTTCATCTCTTTCAAATTTTCTTTGTTGAGATTATACGAAATGTTTACTATTCTACTTACCGACCAACTCCATAAATACAACTGACATGAAACATCTAGCTAAGTTCCACTACAGTTTAGTCATTTACTATGAAGCATCATACCAAAGAAGGTTTTAGTGTCTCTTTCCAAGAAAACAATGAAGGAGATTTGTTAATAAAAGGCCTAGGATTTGACAAGAGACGAGGAAGAGGTCTAGATCAGTGGATCACAAACGTTTTGCCAATGAGATCCACAGTCCAAAATGCATTCATCATGCATACCTATGTGTGTGTTTATTTAATTCCAACAATAGTTCAGTGGTTTTTATAACAGAAAACTTCATTATTTAGGGTGACACTGATATTTTCTGTTCTAGTCTTTGCTATTCTATTTCATTTTTTAAAGCTGGTCGTGACTCATTAAAATAGATTCCCAGTAATGCCATGCAAAACACAGTTTGAAGTCCACTGGATATCTTTTTAAATTATTTATTTTTTATTGTGGAAATAATTGAGCCACCTTTTCAAAAATTTTACTAGCATCATTTGTATGGGTTTTTAAGAATACAAATATGTTACCTTTCAGTCTTTTTTCACATAAATAAGTGACAGATTCCCATAAATATTTTAAAAGATCAGTTTCCAATGCCTGATGGTGTTTTGCCAGAAATAGTCTGTAGTAAAAAATTGAGAGAAATGATAATAATGTAGTTTGCAGACATATATAGACAGTCATATATTCAACAAATATCAAATGCCTTTTATATTCTAAGAATGGTTCCTGGTAATTGGAGACAAACAAGAACAGCAAAGTTCCTGTCTCGATGGATCTTACATTCTAATAAAGAGAAAAGTCGTCATATTTCTTTTATTGAAAAATGTAGACTTTTCCCTTCTTATATTCTGCTTCATGAGAGGATCCCTCTGAGAATGTGTGCATGTACACATCACATCAAATATGTATAACTACATATATATCTCAAAGTGTGAAAGTATTCTTAATTTACGAGTTGTGATAGTAGATGGTAACTCGGTTTATTCGACATCAAAAATAAATTTGGAAACTTGACGTCAGTCCATAATTTTTTAAAGTATTATTTTACCATCTCGTGAAATCTGAAAGTCTTGCACAGTCTTGTAAATGCGCTAGATAAGTCTTGATTTCCACTCCCGCCCTACTGGGAGGTGATGATGATTCACAGCTGGCTGTAAGCTCCAACAAGGCAGCAGGATGGCTCACCTCCGGGAAGACCACCATTGACTCCTAAAAGTGATTTGAAAGTCAATAACCAGCTCTGAAATCCACCGCATGAGAAATAGTAATGTTTAGGGTCATTTAGAAGAAAGATTAGTTTAATGAATTTTGGCACCCTGTTTAAGGCCAAAAACCATGACCGTGTGTTAAGTATAACCATATTTTGTGCAGTGTGTGATTCAAAAGGCTGATTTAATAGCTGTAGTCCAAGGAAGTGTTGAAAACTCTGGTCCAGTTTATGGTTTCCAGTATAGGACACGTATAAACAGAATGAGAAACCCAAGAATTAAACTGATGACTGTGTCGATCTCTGGAGAAACTTCATTTTAAGACACAAAGCCAAATTTTTACCTTCACTGAAGCACACTCGTTCCTCACAGGCTTCCTTGGGCATTTATGCGTGAAGGCAAGGAGAGGATTTGACACAGTCCCTCGGTCTGACATCCCTCTTGCACTCCCATTCTGAAATAGTGGTTTTTCACAGTTGGGGAAACAAATTAAGTATTTGATCCTCCTACAGTGAATGATAGCAATGATATTATAATAGGTGATTCTTATATAGTGCTTATGTGACAGGGACCATTCCATGCACTTTACATCTATGAACTCGTTTAATCTTTACAATCCTGTAAAATAAGTACTATTATCCCCATTTTACAGACAAAAAAACTGAGATAGAAGCAGGTACTAACTGAGGTCACATAACTATTAACTAGTGGAGCTAAACATCAAACCTGGCTGAAGTGTCCAGGCTCTTAACCACTACACGAAGCTGCCTCTTGAGAGAGGGAAACTTAGTTTGGGCAGTGCTGGCACCCAAATGCACCTGCAAAATGAAATGCAACTTAGCACATCAGCTTATTAGTTACCCAAGATCAATAAGAGACCTGCGAATACTTGACTCTGGATTACAGGTTTGGTCGATCCAGGTGATTTCCTCTCACAAATCCAAATATGGGTAATGCAGATATTCTGACTTGAGGTTCACCTTCCAGGTTGAAAACACCAAATGAGGAAAACCAAGTAAGTTTGAGTTTCTTCACTTAGAAAGTGCTGTGGTTTGAATGTCCCCCCCCTTCCCCAGAACTCATGTTGCAATTTAATTGCCATTGTAACAGTATTAAGATGTAGGGCCTTCAAGAGGTGATTAGGCCGTGAGAGCTCCACTCTAATAAATGTATTAATGCCTAATGCTGTTATCACGGGAGTGGGTTAGTTATCCAGGGTGTGGGCTTCTGATACTGGGAGATCAGTTCAGCCCCCATCCACTCCTTGGCTTGAGCGCTCACTTCCATGTCCCACCTAATGCCATGGGATGACCCACCCCAGATGCGGGCGATGTGCTCTTGGACTTAACGGCCTCCAGAACTGTGAGCCAAATAAAATTCTGTTCTTTGTAAATTACTCAGTCAGTGGTGTTTTGTTATAGCCGCAGAAAACAGACTAAGATGAAAACAGAGGCACATAATTACCCTCCATACACCCTCAGTATCCCCCCTAAAAAGATTTTCTTAGTCATTTCAGGACTACCTGATAAGTGTCTGAACATCAGGGAGATTTTATAGGACAGGTAAATTAATGCAACTTCCTTTTTCCCTAAACTCTCATTGCTGTCAAATATAAAAGCCTACAAGTTTTACTGTTGCTCCACTTTATATAATAATCACATTCCACACTACTTATGTGGACTTTTATGAGGGCTTTTTTCACACATTTCTCCTTTCCTCATCGGCCTCTGCAATCGGCTTTATACAAGAGTTATATTTCACTCATTTCTTTTTCTTTTCTTTGTATTTTATAACTTCTGAGACTCGGCCATCTACTGAATCTTGAACTTGGTAATTAAATTGTTCATAAGCTCCAAACATGTTGTAACTCATGTCATGCTCATGTGTACTTCTCTGCCCCAACTTGATAAAATGAGTGATACTGGGACACCATTGTCATCCACACCCCCAAACCTGGGTGTGTAAACTTCAACTGCCTGAACTTGTTCAGATAGAAATGGGATTGCTAAAACAACTGTGTATCCTCACCATGCTGGTTTTATTACGAAGGATGCATCAAAGGTACAGTTCACCGGTGAAAAGCGTGGGGCTGGAAGAAGGGAGTCTCTCTGAGGCAGAAGTCCTTTAGAAAAACTGAAGGTGACATCCTAGATAATTTTGAAATCATATGTAGTAACAGAAGTTTCTCTCATTAATGTAACAATTAGTCACAGACAAAATATGCAACTTTAGAGAAAGTACCTGGCTGTGCCAATAATTCCAGCCTCCACCTCCAAACAGGATCAGCCCATAGAACAAAAATACCAAATGTCTTAGTCCTCAGTTCTTTTGTTCCTGACATTCTCCCTCCATCCTTTCCCTATCCCCATTCATTCATTTTTAATGCACTGTAGATGCATCCCTCTTAATTTGTGAAGTTTATTTGCACTGGCATTTATTTGTACTCAGTCCCTTGCTCAGCAACTCCCAGACCTTGAATTTCCATGTCCTTCCAAGACCCTGCCCCATATCTTCTGCTAAATGCCAAAGTCATGCAACCATTTGGGACTGAGTAGAACAGGATAGTTAGCAAAGGGGAATTTCTCAAAGATCAGCATAATCTCTGTGATTCAGGGTGGCTTTCTATGGGCTACAGCACCCACCATGGGCTGTGCTGTTCCAATCTGTGTTTACCCTCATTGCTGTCTTTGATCTTCTAGCGCTTCCTGACCTTCATTTCTTCTCTTCTCTGCCTTCCCCATTGTTACTTACAATTTAAGTTATTCAAGAAAAAAACTTAATGCTTATTGGCTACCGGAGGCTACATTTGATGAGTCAGAAAATGCAAATAGCATTTTCATAGTTTTGTAACTGATGTGATGATTTTTTTAAAAAAACTTTTTATCTAGGTGTGATCTTAGATTTACAGAAAAGTTGCAAAGATGGTGCAGAGAGTTCTGATGTACCCTTCACCCCGCTTCCCCTAATGTTAAAAACTTACATAAGCATGGTACGTTTGTCCAAAATAGAACATTAACATTGGTACAATATTATTAAATAAACTTCAGACTTTGTTTGGATTTCTCCAGTTTTCCCACTATTGTCCTTTTTCCATTCCCAGATCTAATCCAGGATAGCATATTGTGTTAGTACGTGGTGGTTTCAAATGTTTATAAAAAGAAGAGACCTACCTATGTTCCTGTTACTCTGTGTGTGTGTGTGTGTGTGTGAGTGAGTATATGTGCATGTCTTTAATAATGCAAATAGAAGGGCTATTAATTCAACATGGAAGTTTTTCTTTCTAGCCTTTTAAAACAGACACTACTGACAAGATGGGCAGGCGTTGGATCATCATAGAATATTAAATGTCATTAAGCCTTCATTTCTCAATTCTGGCTGCACATCAACTTCACCTGCGGAATGTTGGCAAAATACACATGCTCGTTCCCCATGCCAGATCTGTTGTATTGATGCAGGATATCTAGGGACTGAGGGCCAACATCTGTGCTTTTTATAACCCCCTTCCCTCCAGTACTGGGTAGTCATGGCCAAAAAAGATTACCTTAGACATTTTCATTTCAGAAGCTAAAGCAGACTCCCAGTGTTACATCCCCTAATTTGGGATTTATGTGTGAGTGTGAATATATGCATGTAGTACTTGGTGGTGAATGTTAAGTGTGTTTTTATAGCTTTTCCTTGCAGAATATTCTTTCCCTTGCCAGTATTATCAAGCCAATCTTGCATTGGGACTCATGCTCTCCGAGGCCCATACTTCTCTAAGCTTAGATACAATGTCCTCAGTGAACCTGAGCTTTGGAGCCACATGGCCTCAAGTTCAAGCCCTTGCTCCTGACACTTATGAACTTGAGAAAGTTACATAACCTCTTTGTAGTTTTTTCTATTTATCACAATAAAGGAGAATTATTATGAACATGCAAGATTGCTTTGATCATAAACCACCCGACATGTGGATGTCTCAGGATAGAGTATCATTTACCAAATGGGAGTAACCCTGAAAACTTAGAAAATGAGAAGATTTCTAACAATCACAAAATTTGGAATTTAACAATAGGAAATCCTGTATTTGTCTTAGTTTCTTGTATAGTTAGGATTGCCTCCTACTAAGAATTTCCAGCACAACCTCCAGTTAAATAGTTCCTGGATATACAGTGAGTGCAGGGGACGTCTGACTTATGTGTACTTGCAGAGGAAGGAAGCCCCCCAAAAACGCTGAAATTGTGAAAGCAAGTATCAGAAGTAGAATTTTATCAGTATTCTCCTTGCAGAACTCGTGGTTTTCTAGATGCTTTGCAGCTGTGGAACTATAAACACCCAACTGCAGACACTTCATTTTATATCTGTTCTACGAAGTATAATTCCCTTTTGAAAATGTGTAAGGTTCTTTTTTACTGTCACTCTGCAAAATGACGGTAAATGTTATCAAATATGTTACACACTTATACACTCTTGATTGTAAAGTCCATATAAAGTATATTTTTCCCCCAGAAACAACTTTGAAAAATGGAAAAAAATATATTTGTCCCAGAGGGTTAGAGGTTCTAAATGAGGAGATTTTCTTATTTGGGGATAACTTGTTTTATTTGTTTTTCATCTGTTGTTGGGTTTTTCCTTCAAATCTTAAAAAAGTTAAGAATGTACATGGTAGGTTAGAAAACATCCAAAAAATAGGTTGTGAAGTCCTGAAGATGCCAAAACATGAGACAGTTTGCCAAGCTAAGGCCCCTGGCCACTCCCAACAGGTCTTTCTCCAACTTTTCCTCTTCACCCTGTCCCCTCTTAAAGAATGTCGTGCTGGCACTTAACACGTCCTTTCCTGGGCCACTTGTCCTCTTACTAAACTATTCACAAAGAAAGTTTCCTCCGGGCAGAAATCTTTATCTATTTTGTTCCTGGACAAATTCCACGTGCCTAGATTAGCATTTGGCACATAATAGGTGTTTGGTAAATATGTGTTGAATGAATAAATGAATGAATGACAGACATTGTCCTCCACGTTGTAAATAAATCCTTTCATTTAATCCTTATCACATCCTTATGCTACATGATATGTACTGTTATCGTCTGTGTGTTACAGAGAATAATTTGGGTAGATTAGGAAACTACCCATCATGGCACAGCAAATAAATAGATGGCAGGTGACCTCAGAGCTTGTGTACCAAGTGTCATGGGACACCACCTTCCTATCTGGCATTCTGGGGACATGTGTGTTCGTGCGTATCAGGTTCAGGAAAATGTGGGGCACTGGGAGAATGTGGAAGTAGTGATGATAGAATTTCATTCACACCATGAGAACCACATACCTTGCTCCTGTTGGCAGACCCTCACTTTTTGTAATCTCTTCTCCTTTCCTTTGCCATACTTGACTTTCTTGCTCCTCAGTAGCTTTCAGAAGACTTTAAAATTTAAATGATTAGCTGGGCATGGTGGCATGCACCTGTAGTCCTAGCTACTTGGGAGGCTGAGGCAGGATCGCTTGACTCTAGGAACTGGAGGTTACACTGAGCCATGATTGCACCACTGCACTCCAGCCTGGGCAACAGAGCAAGATCTTAACTCTTAAAACAAAACAAAACAAAACAAACAGTGAAATGATTAACCATCAAAGGAGGGAATACGCTTAGCTATTTTTATGTTCAATTAGCTAAATATAAATTAGCTATTTTTTTTTAATCTTTTCCCAAACACACACTCCCATGACTATAACGTTTCAGAAAAAAACAAGATGATCCTGGGTGGGCCTCATATAAATTCTAACACTGTCAAATTCTCCCAGCAGCCTTTTCTTAATTCATCATCAGTGTAGAAACCTAAACCAACACTGAGTGAAATCTAAGGGTCTGAAAGATTTATTTCACTGTGAAAACTCCTCCCTGATGTTCTGGGCTGTGTCAACATAGGCAGGGAGGAGGGCAGAGCTGAGGATGTTTAAGAATCACATAATGTTAGAAGGAGGGGAGACCTTAGGGATTTTTTACCCTTACCTCCTCATTTTACATGCCAGGAAACAGGATCTGAAGCCAACAGAAATGGGCTCATCTGCCTATTATCTGGGTATTTCCAATAATAACGGGCTGTTGTGGAGAAAAAAATTAATGTGAGTGATAAAGGTTTTTATATTTAAAGGTCACCATTCTTTATTAATTGCCACTTTTCTGACATTAACACTACCACAGAATAACTCTTGTATAAGAAGAATTTGTCTGATAAATGCCATAAAATAAATTCAATTTGGTGAGCATTTATTAGGCGTCTCTTTGCTTAATTTTGAATACTCTGTGTCATTCCAACTTGATTGCAAGTAGTCACAGAAATACAGAAATGTAAAGAGTTAATATAACTAAACAAATTACTTTGATAGGAGTTAAAAATTTTTTAAAAAGGAAAGAAAATATTAAAATAAAATGTAAGATTAGCACACAAATTGTATGCTATCAAATTCTGGAGGGGGCGGGGTCTAAATGTTCATCAAGCTTCCGGGTAAGCAAAGTAAAGAGAGGAAACCTGATTAACTCCAAGATTCATAATTGCTGTAATATACAAACAGACCAGCTGTCAAGACACTGTGCAGCATTCCATGATAAAAAGATCGGAGTTATGTTTCTTGTTTGGATAATGAGAGTCTACAATTTGCAGTGCACTTCGGTAAAGCAGAAACCATAAGCTGAATGCTGTTGTCACTGATCTTATAATTTGGTTGGAAAAGACATAAACAACAAAATGTGTTATGAATGAGAATGCAATGAGGACTCTCGTAGTGGCTCCAATACTGTGAGACCACAGAAAAAGGAAGAAGTCTGAGTGATAGGACTTGGAAAGTCTTCATGGAGAAAGTGATGTGTCAACAGGGACCTGAAGTCTGCCTAGATTGCAAAGACAAAGGTCAGCGGAAATATGGGATGAAAGACTTGGGTGGTCCATGGAGCAAACCCATTTGCTGACAGATTGTCAAAAAGTATAGTGTCTGTAGTACCATGTGACAATGACAGATTTTTTTCCTCTGTCATCTAAAATTGCCATCAGTAAAGATTGACTTGTCTGTGTGATACTTAACAAAGCCATACTTAGTAACTCCAATGAGCTTTTTAAATAAACACTAAAGTACATTCGGCCCTTTGTACCCATGGGTTCTTCATCTGTGGATTCAACCAACCATGGATCAAAATATTTGGGGAAAAAAATAATAAAAAAGAAACAATACCATAAAAGATAATACAAATTAGAAAAATACAGTAGAACAACTATGTGGATAGCATTTACATTCTATTAGGTATTATAAGTAATCTAGAGATGACTTGAAGTATAGGGGAGGAGCTGAGTGCAATGGCTCATGCCTATAATCTCAGCACTTTGGGAGGCCAAGGCAAGAGGATCTCTTGAGACCTGGAGTTTGAGATTAGCCTGGGCAACGTAGCGAGACCCCATGTCCACAAAAATTAAAAAATTAGCTGAGCATGGTGGTGTGTGCCTGTAGTCCTAGCTACTTGGAAGGGTGAGGCAGGAGGATTGCTTGAGGCCAGGAGTTTGATGTTGCAGTTAGCTATGATGATGCCACTGCATTCTAGCTTGGGCAATGGATCAAGACCTTGTCAACAACAACATAAAAAAGTATAGGGGTAGGATATGTGTATTTTATATGCAAACACTGTAACCTTTTACATCAGGGGCTTGAGCATCTGTGGATTTTGGTATCCTTGGGGGGTCCTGGAACCAATCCTTGAAGGATACTAAGGGACGATGACTGTATGTTAAAAATGTCTGGCCACAAAGGAAACATCAATATCCTGTCTTTGTAAGTCTTTGACCTTTTGGATGGAATCTCTGAATAATGTGTAAATGATATTAAATAGTTTCACAACAGTGTGCACTGATGTGTAGGAGTATAAAAGCATCCTTGGGTTTTGATATAAAAACCTTCTTATGAAACATGAATCGAACAACCAAAAATATAAATCCCACTAGTGGAGCAGGCGGGAATACTTAGTTTTTGGAAGTGAAGTTACTTCCTTGTCCCTGAGGCAGCATATATTGTTTCAGTAATCCTTTCCTAAACGAGATCCAAGAACAGTTAATGCAATCTCTAACAGGTTAGGCTAAATTTGTCGAAAGGATCAAGCCCATTGTGTTGTATCTTCTGACTTTTGATTTCTTCCAACTCTTGTGGATATAGTTGGAATTTTTTAAGGAAAATGGGTTTCCTAGTTTTGACAGAGGACTGTTGAGGAAGGGAGTTGTCAGAATAGGAAGAGCTTTCAGCCTGGGTAGATAAAAATTAGCAAGAAGCATGAAGATTAAGTGCTAAGAGGCAGAAAAATGATAGTGTTTCAGCTCAATAGAATCTTATTGTTAAAAATATAATGCATCTGCAGATCTGAAGACTATCAAAGCATGGCATGGTAGCCCCAAATTAGGGAAAGAATAGAGCTTCTTAAGAAGACACTCTTCCCATCTCTTATACACTGTGATGTAAAATGATGTGTCCCACACAATGGTCTGCAAACCACATTTTGTAATTCCATTGTAAAAGATAATATGGTGTGAGTGAGGCTAAGGTAGCCAAAAATTCACTGCTCTTTGGAGAAGCGTGCCATTTAATTCCACTGAAGATAAAGCCACTGGAACAAGTAACCTTTTCCCCCAGCTTAGATGTAGTTGTATCTTTCAAAAATGAGCCTTCTCTCTTGCCAAATGCAAAGAAGACAACTGATCTCTTCTCAGAGGAACACCGGATAGCAAATACAATTGAGAATAAAAGTAATACTCCCTTTCAATCTAGAAGACAATTAGTCCAAACTTCTTATTCTAAATGAAGGTAAAGTGCAGATTTCATGGTAGTTATCACCATAAGAGGTCAAGAGTTGCCTGAATTTCGGCTGCACAGGATTATATCTGGGACGTGTGTTATAATGGTTTCTGGTTTGGCTTCTGTTTGTCTTTTATTTATGGGTAATTCATATAATTTCAGTGCTAGGCATAGTTTTTTTCCCCCCCTAGTCTTCTAAAATGAGGCTGATGTTCATCCCTTCATTCTTTCACACCTCTCTTTATGTACCAGTTTCATAGAAAACTGTGAAGCATTTTCCCATGGAATTTTGTAGGACAGTTCAAGGTCATGGCTGACTATGGTAGACAGATTCTTAACAAGGTGTCCTTGATCCCTGACTCACATTGGGAGTTAGGGCTTCAACACCTGAATTTGGGGTGAGGGTGAGGCAGATATAAACATTCAGTCCATAACACTGGCTGGTGATATTTTTGTTAGGATCAGTTATTATACATCACCACCCTCAGAAAGCAGGACACTGAGGGAGTGGTGTGCATACAGGTGTGTTTCCATTTGTGGCAGGGGCCAGGAGATAGCTGAGAGGATATTGAGAGAGGTTCTGGGCTGCTGGTAGCACCAGGCTAATTAGGAGCCATGAGAGTTCTTCACATAAATTGGCCTCTAACTCACTTGCCTCTGAGTCCAAGGGCCATCCATAATTGATCACAATGTCAGTATGTCTTTTGGACCATGTTTCAAGAGGTAACTCTTATCTCCGAGATCCATACCAAAATATTAGTGGTTCCCAGTAAAATAAATCAGTTTCCTTCATCCAAACTAGAAACAACTATTGAGACTTTTATCAAAGTATCTGGGGGAAGAGAAAGGTTGAAGGCAAATTTTCAATTGAAAAGAAGCATATTTCTTCAAGTGTGGAGGACTGGAGGTTTGCCTTTTGATTGACAAAATAATGAAACTGTTGATAGAGTCCAGAATTAGCTGGATGAATCTGTGTTCTTTTCTCCATAAATTTGCCAAATGCAGAAGACAAGATCCATAGAGGCAGAATGATGAATTGTTTGATTAAGCATGTTATCAGCCTGGTTGTGGCTAAATTCCATACTCATATATTCATGTGCACATCCCCTGCTATGAGTTGCATATGTACTTCGTGGTTGTGGGGCATATTTCAGTTTGTTTTTCTTTCTGAGTCTTCTCTAGTCCAAAAGCTCATCGTTTAAAATTTTTGGAAGTAATTTAGAAATGCTATTACATTCCCAACCCCCTCC
This sequence comes from Cheirogaleus medius, assembly GCA_008086735.1. Classification (NCBI taxonomy): domain Eukaryota; kingdom Metazoa; phylum Chordata; class Mammalia; order Primates; family Cheirogaleidae; genus Cheirogaleus; species Cheirogaleus medius. The sequence continues at coordinate 2,098,356 of VBSM01000500.1, forward strand.
CCATTTTTGGAATACTTGCAGTTATTTTTTCTGGCACAAAAACCAATAAAAAGAGAACAAAAATGTCAGGATATCTTCCAAAGAGAGACATAAAGGTACTGCCTACTTTATTTGTAAACCGCTATGATTTGTTTACTCTTCCTTCTTGTTATCAGAAAAGTCGTTTAATATATTTTTAAAAGCAGAAGGCAGGTTATTTGTGTGTGTGGGGGGACTTAAATCACAGAAGTGTTGCTGTCTAATGACAGAGACTAGTTGCTGTTGTTTGGTGGTCCATGTCTAATTAAAGCACCGATTGAGAGATTTAAGAATTAGGTGGTACCTTTGAGTACCACCTGGATACATTTTTTAAAAGCAGCGTCTTGAAATGTGATATAAACTGATTTTAAATTCCTAATCATTACATTTTATTCCTAAAAAAATTGGCAGTCATGAGAACATTGCCTTTTAAGTAGTTTGTGATGATTTGGAAACTTGAAAAAACCTTTAAAGATTGATGTTTTTACTGTTTTACGATTACTCACGGAATCATGAATATGTTGCATTTGTTGGCTAATAACTTTAAACTTGTTTGCATTGGCATTGTTCTAATGTATGAAAATTAATCCATGGTTTATACCCAAAGTCATCTCCTGTCTATAGAACAAAGCATAATCATCAATGATAGTTTTGTGCGTGAGAACCAAGTAATCGCTCCTCCAAAACTGAGGGGTTAGTGTCTTTGTGTTCTTTTTCACAAACATCCCTTAGAATTGAACACCAAATGCCTACAATTTGTACATATGGCTGGAGAGGGGAGGTAAAAAAAAAAAAAAGGAAAATCCAAAGCCGGAAATTAATTGGAATAAAGGAATAAAGATGATGATTTTGGGTAACTTTATAATCACCTTTGGTGCTTTAGGAACTAAAACGTATGTGTAAGGCCCAAGAGCACCTTGCTGAATGCTACACTCTGCTCTCAATTTTGTGCAGTTACATTTAGTATAGCTCACACACTTCCACGTGTGTTGCCTCCCTGCTCCATGCAAAGCCATACTCTTGCACCCTCCCCTTATGGCTGGCTTCATCTTCAACACAACTATGCTTTGGGTGAAAAGCTTTCATTTAAATTGGGTTTAAGGTGAGTATGTGATAGGTGGAGAGAAGATTTTCCTCTCCTTGATGGTTCTCCAGGGCACATTGGTTAGCCTGTGTGATAAATGGATGTGAGCAAAATGCTTTTGCACATGAATTGTTCTTCAATCCTATACTCACCTATTTGATCCTTAAACCTCATTACCTTTCTCCCCATTAACATTTACACCATACGCTTTGAGAGGGAGAGAAAGTGCAAGACGTCCAGTGATGTAGCCGGTACATCTTACTCTGTTCCTTTTCTCATATTCTGCACGAGTCTTTTTCCAGCAACCTGAGCTTTCAGACGGTTTTACCATCTTAACCCCAATTTAAACATCCACAGGAAGCCAAACAAAACATGCCCATCTGGTCCAGATGTGTCACATCAAGTTTCCCTATTTTATTTTTTTCCCAGATAAACCCCCCAGAAAATGTATAAACAGGTTGCTTTTTACAAGAAGTAAAGATTAATCTTTCTCTGGGAAAAAAAAAATCCCATGCATTTTGAAAACTCTGGCTGTTTTCCCCTTAAAAAAAAAATTGTGTAAACTAAATGCACAGTTTTGTCCTCCCATGTGTCAGAAGAGGAGCAGCATCTCTGAGCTTTGTTCCCAGATCCTCTGCCTGATCTGGGCTTATCCTCCAACTGAGGAGAGAACCTGCCCCACAGCCAGATACTTGTTTCTGGCCCAAGTTCATTTCCAGGCAGCCTTGAAGAGAGCATCAGAGGATGTCGGGTGGAGGAGGCCAGGGTGGTATCAGGTGATCAGGAGAGCTCCAGCCTCCACGTTCTTGTGGAGCCTCCTTCCTCTCTAGGGGGTTGTCTCATGGGACCACACAATCCAGTTGTTCATTCCGTCGACAGTGATTTACACCCAATCTACTTTGTGCCAGGCACTGTTCCAGGATCTGGGCATTCAGCAATAAGCAAAATAACACACAAGGTCCTTGCTTCCATGGACCTGGAGACAGACAGAAGAATGGGCACCAGGAGACAGCGTGGTGGTGCAGAGGAATGCCCTGGATTAAAATAAAGCAGGGTGCGTGGCTCTCGAGTGACCTGGGCAGGACGAGGTTGGGAGCGCAGAAGTGCTTTAGTTTCAGTGGTCAGGGAAGGCTCCCGAGTAAGGGGACACGAAGGCAGGGAGCTGATGGAAAGGAGAGGGTGAGTGGAAGAGCAAAAGCCCCGGGACTGGATCGTGCTCTGTAGGGAGAGTGTCCACAAGGGCCCCAGTTAGCTACAGAAGAGTGAGCAAGGAAAGAGTAGAAGGAGACAGGTGAGGCTGGGGCAGTAACTGCAGATCAGATCATGGACGACTGGTCTTCTCAAACTCTATTGCATGCACAAATCCCTAGGGATCCTATAAGAACACAGACCCTGATTTAGAAGGACTGGGGCAGGCCCACAAGTCTGCATTTCTACGATGTTCCCTGGTGATGCTTCTGCCACCGCGGGTCCCCAGACCATGCTTTGAGTAGCAAAGATTAAGGCCTTCTTCACTCCAGTACAAATTCTGCTTTTTTTTAGTCTTTTAGTTGGCATGCAACAATTTTACATATTTATGGGATACAGAGTGATATTTCGACACATGTGTATAATATGTAATGATCAAAGCAGGGTAATTAGAGCCATCACCTTGAACATTTATCATTTCTTTTTTTTTTTTTTTTGAGACAGTCTCACTCTGTTGCCCAGGGTAGAGTGCCATGGCATCAGCCTAGCTCACAGCAACCTTAAACTCCTGGGCTGAAGCAATCCTTCTGCCTCAGCCTCCCGAGTAGTTGTGACTACAGGCATGCGCCACCATGCCCGGCTAATTTTTTCTATATATATTTTTAGTTGGCTTATTAATTTCTTTCTATTTTTAGTAGAGACAGGGTCTCGCTCTTGCTCAGGCTGGTTTTGAACTCCTGACCTTGAACGATCCGCCTGCCTCAGCCTCCCAGAGTGCTAGGATTACAGGCGTGAGCCACCGCGCCTGGCCTCCTATCATTTCTTTGTGTTGTGAACATTCAAAATCCTCTCTTCTAGGTTTCTGAAAATCTATACTAAATTATTCTTAAACATATTCACCCTACAGTGCTGCAGAACACTAGAACCTATTCTTCCTATTTAGCTATAATTTTGCACCCATTAACCAACCTCTTACCATCGTCTCCTCCTCTACACCCTTCCCAGCCTCTAATAACCAAAGTTCTACTTTCTACTTGTATGAGCTCAGGTTTTTTTTAGCCGCCACATATGAGTGAGAGCGTGCCTGACTTTCCTTTCTGTGCCTGACTTATTTCACTTAACGTGATATCCTCCGGGCTCATCCACGTTGCCTTAAATGACAAGATTCCCTTCTTTTTTATGGACAAATAATATTGCATTGTGTATGTATTCCACAGTTTCCTTATCCTTTCGTCTATTGATGGGCATTTAGGTGGAAGGAATTAAGCTTTTACTGTGAGTGAAATGGGAACCCTTGGAGGCTTTTGAATAGAGGGCAAGAGGCATCAGACTTGTTTTAAGGGAGTCTACTCAGGTTCCTCTGTGGAAAACAGAACAAGGGAAAAGGTAGGAGACCATCGGAAGAATAGTCTAGGTGAGATGTTTCAGTGCTGGGATCTGGGTTACTGGCAGGTGGGACAGCCACACCCAATGTCACTTCTAGTGACTATTCGGCTCAGCTCTGCTGCCAGGTGGAACGTCAAAGGCTCTTTGATGGTTTTGGTGAAAACCAAGTCTGAGATGCCTGATTCCAGGAACCTCATCTGCCTCCTTCCTGAATTTAATTTCTATCCATGACGCATGTGTTACTATTGAATTAAATGTGAAGTCATTGCCCCCTGTCATTATAATGTATGTACGCCATTGCAGGGACAGTGTTTTTATCTGTCTCCCAAATAAGTAAGCATCACTTGAGTGTGCATTACGGCATGACGCATTAAGTTAAAAAGAGTATCTGTTTAATTTTTTGAACTTTATTTCGGTGTCCTTAAATTTCGAGTAAGACATTTTCCTGTTAAGTTCATGTCACAACAGGAAACTTTATTTGGAATAGAAGTTACCATCCAATCTGCAGCCTGTGATTGTAGTGTGGCAATCTTGCTCACTTTGGATTCCCTAGCTGAGTTATTTTTATTCATAATCAGGATATATAATTCAAAACATATATTTCCCATCCCTCTGATTCTATAATTTTCCTGAGAAACCTTCCCAAATGTCTTTTAAAAATCCCTGATCCAGTGGTTCTCAACTAGGAGTGATTTTGCCCTCCTAGGGACGTTTGGTAATATCTGATGGCATGTTTGGTCATCAGGACTTAGGGGGTGCCAGTGGTATGTCGTGGGCAGAGGCCAGGGTGCTGCTACATAGCCTGTGTGCATCGGACAGTCTCCCATAACAAAGGATTATTCAGTCCAAAAATGTCAGTAGTGCCAAGTTTGAGAAACCCTGCCTCTCTGTTGACCATGAGGTTTTCAACTGTGGGAAATGGAATCAACCGAAGATACCAGCTGCCGTGCTCTGAAAGCCTTTACAGTTTGCACTGAGCCACACTTCCACAGCCTACTCCCAGGGAGGGGATTTCTCTGAAGGCCAAGTTTGGCTCCAGGATTCCCCAGTGTCTTTCCCAAGCCTTGCTTACACAGCTCAGCGGTGCGTGATGCTTCTGCCTAACTTCCCTCTGTCCCTCTCTCCTTCGCCTGGGTCAGCCTTGCAACTTGGGCTGAAGGCTCTCCCGACCTTTTCCACCTCCCTCCCAGTCTTCTCTCAGGACATGTTCACTGTAAAATTCTTGCACATTTAAGCTCATTAAGGGTCTGCTCCTCAGAAGACCTGGATTCATATATCGTGGCATTCAATAATTGGGAATAATGAATTGATGAAACTTCCTTATTATAGTGTTGTGGTAAGCAAACGTTCTCATACACAGAAATGGCTCAGAAATAAGAAATTGACTATGAAATTGTTAGTAAAAGCAACAGAATAAGTAAAAGATAGAGCTATTGAGGAACTCCAATTCTACAAAAAAAGAAACAAGGAATTGACTGTTGTGCATGTGTCGTTTAAAACCCAGCTCCACCTGAAACAACTAAAATTAGGAACCAAAATTGCCTTCCACGCACACACTTTTGGAAACAGAGTGGTTCCAGATACAGGCATGAGGTCATCATCCCTAATTAGAAGAGTAATTTCCATTCTTGAATGTCTCACAAAAGTCCCACCAGCCTCGGAAAGCTCGTCAGTATCTGCAGCTCTGCCTTCTAGCTGTGATCTACTCGAAGCCTTTGGTCAGGAAGCATGGCAGACATGTCACCAAGGGCCACTCAGTGCCCTCCTTATTGTCACTATAGTATGCACTATAGTATTCCTTTCCACTGGCTTCCATGAAACTCATCACTCTGAGTAGATTCTGCCTGGGCAACAATTACCCTCTGTGGCTTGCCGAGTCCCACCCTGCTTTCTGGGGATACCTGAGTCCCTCCATGGATGGACATGCCCTCAGCCACCTGTCCCTGTGCAGGGGGCACCTGAAGCCGGTGGTCCTGGCATTTGCATATCCTGATCTGTGCTCTCTGATGAACTCAGATCAGAGAAATACTCAGCCCTTATTCCTGACTCATACGAGACTGTGTTTTCCTTGGATTTAACCTCTTCTTGTGACTTTCAGGATTCATCATGTTGATGGCTGAAGTGGCGATTCTCTTCTTCAAACTAACACAGTGATCTTTCTGCATCAGACTCTGCCTATCCCCAGCCACCAGTTCTAGAGAAATCTAGGAGATGCCCCAACTTTTTTCTGGTGCTGCAGGTCCAGGGCTGGCCTATTTCATGGTTGGCATTTATGTCGTGAATATAGATATCCTTGAGGACAACCCTGACATTTTCCTAGTGCCTTCTATGTGCAAGTCACTTTCCATGTACCTTTAGTTCCTACAAGAGTCTTGTGGCATGGGGATTTCCAATGCCCATTTTACTGCTGAGAAACTGAGGCTCAGAATGTTTAAGTCATTTGATCACAACGTTAGTAAGTGGTAGAGGTATAATTTGGACCCTCCTATTCAAGTTGCAAAAGTCCATGATATTTCTAGATTACGTTCTAGGTAATAGCAGTTTCTAGCAGGCACTCTCCGTACCCAGATCTGCCATTTGAGTCTGTCATGTTTTTTGGACCTATGTACAGGGTGGTGAAGTTAAGAAACCTTCTACTGGAAACCAAAGTCTCTACTCAGGCACTAGCAACTGGCAATCCTCCCTATGTCAGCCGGAGCCAACTTATTGAGAGCAAAAGCAAGTCTGTTAGGACAGTGCCCAGACTCCTGGCTCTATCACAGAAGCTGGGAACCAAATTAATACCATGGGTCATCACTTTGCATCAGGGTCCATCATTGATATGCAGAAGATGCTCAGGAAATACTGAGAAATTCCTGTATGAATACATGAGCAAATAAAAACATTTGTCTGTAAAAGTCACAAAGTGTTAGAGTAGAATCAAAGCTTAAAGCCCAACTCATTCAAACTTCTGCAATATCCCCGCCAAGTGGTTATCTAATTTCTGCCTGACGCTTCCTGTGGCAGGCATGCACACTTTCTCAGAGGGTCATTCTCCTTCGTGTGACTCTGCTTATTCAAAAGGAATCACTGGTCCAATGAGACATTTGCAAATGAAAAATTAAGAAACTGGAAATAAGTAGGATTTGATTGACCTGATGGGTTATGAACTAACTGAACAGGTTTCATTACTCCAAAAATTTGGTTCAACTTGAAAACATTATGCTAAGTAAAAAGTGAAATAAGCCACACGTAAAAGGGCAATTGTTGTGTGATTCCACATATATGAATGAGGTACAACAAATGTATAGAGATAGAAAGTAGAATGACAGTTGCCAGCGCCGGGGAAAGGGCAAGTTGGGCATTATTGCTTAATGCCTGTGAGGTTTCAGTTTGAGATGATAGAAGGTTCTAGATATGGAGAGTGGAGATGATTGCATAATAATGGGGATGTACTTAATGCCACTGAGTCAAACACTTAAACATGGTTAAGATGAGCCAGACTCAGCCATGCCACTGTAGTCCCAACTATTTAGGTGGCTAAGGCCAGGAGGAGTCCTTGAGCCCACGAGTTTGAGTCCAGTCTGGGCAGCATAGTGAGACCCCATCTCTAAAAAAAATAAAAATAAAAATGATTAAGATGGTAAATTTTATGTTATATGTCTTTGGCTACAACAAAATATAGTTTGGTTCAAGAGGAATACACATAAACATGACAAAGAAGTGTTTCATTCATCAATTTCAGATAAGCAATTGAAGTTTATGTCAGTGAGACTCGGATCAAAGATATTCTGAGGATATTTAAGGTTGAACGTCGTCTGAGTGGCTCAGGGCCAGCAGGAGGGGTGTATGCATTCTTCATTAGGCCAGATTTACTGTTCGCTTCAATAAGTGGTTCAACGTGCCTTTACAACATGCTTCCCATCCTGTGTGGTTGCTTCCAGCAAAGCACGCGGCTGGCTTCCTGGTTCAGAGAGCTCATTTTCCCTAGTTGCTTCCAATCAGGGGTGGGAAGTAGAAGGGAGAACACCTTGCTCAGAGCAGGGTCTCCTCATCAGCCTGACCAAGCCCTCGAAACAGCTCTCCCGCTTGAGGTCTCGTTTCCAATGTTGGGTAGAAAAATCTGGTTAATAGTCCTGAGATTTAAGAATCCTAAACAGTTTGCTTGACCCTTAAAGATACAGCCTGCCTCGGTTTTAATAGAGTTCCTTAAAGACTTTCTTGGTTTTTATTATGATTTCTAAAGAAATTTTAATTTCTGCTTATTTGGGAACTTTAAATCCTTTATAAGAATAATTGATATTCATACTGTAAAAAAATCATTATTTATAAAAGGGAAAATAAAGAAAAGGTTACAAAAAATATAAAACCACCTTCCAACTTATTAATCTAGGAAGATCATGATTAACATTCTGGTTCATCCCTACTATTTTATTTTTTAAATAAATCAGTTGAGGAAATACCATATATACAGTTTTATGTATTATTTAATTTTGTTTAATATGTCAACAAACACGATTTTTGATGGCTGCATAACATTTCATTGCCTAGATATACATGTTTTGTAGTACATGTATGTGGTTTTGATCATAAATAATGTATCAAAGATGTGCTCTACTAATCTCAGACCTTATTTCTAAAATCTTAGGATTGAGTCCTAGAAGAAATAGTGGACAACAGGGTGTGTGTACTTTTAAGTCTCCTCATACATAATTCCACATTGTTGTGACAATTTCTAATGTGCTACACTACATTGTGACTAGCATGGAGGATTACCCTCTCGGATATGGTAAATGAAAAATGGCATTTTGTTGTTTTAATTTTCATTGCATTGCATTTCATTTCATTTTAATTTTCATAGGTTGACTGATGATGTTAAAGATATTTAGACTGCTTTTTTTTTCATTTATTCATCTTTTCTGAATACCTTTAGGAGGCAAGTTTATCCCAGATTTCTCATACTGAGATCAGTTCATTATGTTACTGAGACATCTAGCAGGTGAACTAGTTACCGTTGAGGGGATTCATCCATTACTCCAGTTGTTACCTGGGGCAAGGTAGGGATCCAATACATTAGGTTAAAGGACAAGTAAATTGTTTTTGCTTATTTAAAGGAGAACGTGGGTAGCAGATGTCCTGAAGCCAGAAGGGATACAGCCCAACTATATAGTAAAATATATTTGGGGCTGGACTCTGTTAGCCACCAAAGACAATACAAGGCATTAGAAGATTGGGCGGGTTTTGGAAGAAAGATGGCGCATGCGATATGAAGAGGTGGTGGAGCATAAAGATAGTTTTTTGTCTATTTGATTGTCTCTTGGGTATGGCCCTATGGACATATTTGTGTCATTGTCATATCAGCACCCTGTATGATGTTTGCTTTTCAGTCACCTGGCATTCCATCCTACCTTTTGGAATAACCTGAGCCTAAATGAATACAATCAAGCTTTGATGACACACCCACCAGGGGTTCCCCAAGTCTATGTCTGGAAAAGTTTCCAACACGAAGTGTTTATGTCTTGTCTTGTTGGACTCAATCAAGGAGGTCCCCAAAATTGTTCTACTCTGTCCCTGTGTGACGAAGTGTCTATGGGGGGCCGGGTGCTTTAAAGTTTCAACTTGACATAAAGGTACTCGTTTTGTAGTATCTCTTGGGCCACTTTATGTCAAGAAATATTCTCTCATGACCAAACTTTAGTTAAGCTTCTCTGAATCCTCTTCTCAACTAGGCTTCGGACTTGGGCTTCTGTGTCAGTCTTTGTGGAGGCCGGTTTTAGCAAGAAACTTGCTAAGTCAGTTTAGAAAAAATCCTCCATACTTGATGTCTAATCAAGTTCTTCAACCCCCATCTTTGATGTGTAAGTCGTTGACCTGCCTTTAGCAAGAATCCTTCCGGTGATGTCTCCTCTTAGTTATTTTCTATCCACTGACCCCTAACTCTTCTCATGGACTTAAATCTTCCTTTGTCCTTGTTGTATTCAATGTTGAGGCCAATCTCTTTCCCCAACAGCAATATCTCCCTTGCAGTAGTCCTGAATGAAGTCTTCCTTACCACTTCAACAAGTGTCAGAATCATTCTTTTCTTGAATGGTGCTCAGAGTACATGCTGAGCTCCCCAACACTCTCTGGTACATGATGAAATGTTATACAACTGGCTTGATACAGAGTCCCCTTGGTTTTGATAATGGGTGACTTTTTCCTACTCGTCCAAAGCACATCTACAAATAATAGCCCTAAGTCCTCCTTGCACCTAAATCAGAAAAAGTGACTCCAAGCTTGGTTTGACCTACCTCTCGCTGTGTGAAATAACTGAATCCTCCTCAGTCTCTGTGTGCCTAAACCTTGGTCATATGCTCTGTTTAGAAATCAAATATAAAATGTATAGACCTGGAGTATTATGATTATCAGGCATTCTAAACTGGAAAGGACCTTAGAGATTATTTAGCCCAAATGCATCACCAGTTTTACAGATAGTCAACCTTAGGTATAGAGATGTAGATCATACTCAAGGTGGATAAACTGATAACAGAGGCAGGACTAAACACTCCCAGTGCAGAATTCTTTCCCTGCATTTCTATATACTCACATGCATTTCTATACACTCATTCACAGTCATGAACTAAAAACCTCAGAGAGCAAGTCCAAAGCATAAAATTACAAGACTAGAAGGCTCCTCAGTGGTTATCTGGTAGTTTAGGTATCCAGAGGGCTTGACCAAGTTTATGCAGCTACTGGTGGTAGAACAAGGACAGAAATATATACTTCTCTGGACTTCCAGTCCCATGCTTTTTTCCTTACCCTGTGCAATATTAAAAAAAACAAAAAAACATGTGTCTCCAGGATTGGCTAAGTTTGGACAATTCAAGTGGTATTTGTTCTCATGTCTACTTGGGGTACAGGGTGCTGACTTTTGTTTCTTATGGGTTCTTGAGACTTTTTGATGAGGTTCCGTATGCCTCACTCTAGGTGGTACTTTTATTGTTACCATGTTGTCTTTCTACAAAGAGAGTTTTTACGGTGAACAGAAAGCTGTCTGGTTTATTGCAGTGGTTGTAGGCAGGAGGGAATGTGGTATGTGGCTTCTGAACAAACTCTCGCTGCTCTTTAAGTTCATTGAAATGAGAAAAAGGCAAGTTAATTAACTGCAGACATATGCAAGAGAGCTCTCAACTGAGCCGTAAGTTCTTTTGGGATGTGAGCATTTGCAAGGTGGTTATAAGTACTCTCTTAAGCACTGTACCTGTGAGTCCATGGACATTCATTGCAAGTAGGCTATCACTACTTGCTTCTTGGAGATACTGTTTCAGTCCATCAGTAATTTTGAAAGATCCTTTTGCAGGTTATAGGTAGGAAGATAAATGTGGATAAGCAATATGTCTCTACCTAGTGATGGCATCTTTGTTATTTACATTGGCCTGGTGAGTCTTATCAGTTAGATATTGCTGCAAAACACGCTACCCCCAAAACCCAGTGGCTTGCAATAATGAACATTAGTGATCACTCACAAGCTTATGGGTCAGCTGGGCAGTTGTGCTGATCTGGGCCAGGCATGGCTGATCTTGGATGAGCTGGCTCAGGCCGCGGCAGTCACTGGCAAGGCAGCTGAGGGCCAGGTGGTCAAGGATGGTCATGCCTATGTTTGACCATTGGCTGGCTGGCAGCCAGGGCTGCAGTGATGACTGCTTTCTGTGTTCCCCGTCAGCCAACAGACTGTGCAAGTTTTGTTCATATGGCAGGGACAAGGTTCTGAGACAGAGGGTTGAAGCAGGCCTAGCTCCTCGAGGCACAATGTGGCTTCTGCTGTATGCTATTGGCCAATGCAAGCAAGAACACCCAGATTCAAGAAGAAGGAATGAATTCCATCCTTTGATGGGGAGATACAAAGTCATATTGCAAGGGATGTTACAGAGAGGCGTACAATTGGGATACTTTTGCAATTAATCTACCATAGACTTAAAAAGGCTTTTCAGATTTCCCTTCAACTCTAACAAGTTTCTATCACCATAGCTTAGAGAACATTTTGTAAAAATCAGGCATCCTTCATGTATCTATAACGTCCTTTATGTTCTCCAAAGGGACTGGAATTTTGGTCCATAGTTAGTAATTCCCAGGTGCTCTTGGACTTTATACAAAATTTACATTGGCCTGGAACTAACTGCAGCACCTGGATTTATTTGTCACCCAATCCCCAGTTCCTGGTTCTAGGTACGTGTACGCAGAACTCAGCACAGGGCAGTCCTCTCGCTACAGAAGGAAAAGTGGGTCAGTCAAAAAAGAAGAGGCTTTTTGTTAAAGAATGCGATGCATTGCACCACCACCAGACTTGGTTCCTTTTCCATTAATAGATTAATACGTTCCTTTTTTGTGCTATTTAGTTTGTTTGCTTTTAATCAGTTTCTTGTTTGTGGAGTATCTTTTTTTATTAGCTACAGATACCACATCCACTGATCATGTCTGAGATCTGACAACCTCAGAAGGAAATAAACTGTCCAAAATTAGCTACCCTCTCGCTGTGTAGATAGCATGATATATTGTGTATGTGTGTAGTACACATGTTCGTGGTATGTATTTTCCAGCTGGCTGATGCTAATCCACTAGTGATTAGAACCAAGACTAGGGGGAAAAATGCATTACTGTTTCCAATCAGTGTGGATAGCACTGAATGGTTGATTCCAAACAGTTATTTTGCCTAGGGCAAGATAGATAAATGATTGATAGATAGATAGTTACATAATTATTCTTTTTATTATTTCAGCATATTATAGGGGTATAAATGTTAAGGTTACGTATATTGCCCTTGTCCTCCCTCCCTCCTTGAGTCAGAGCTTCAAGCGTGACCATCCCCCAGATGGTGCACATCTCACTCATTATGTTTGTATATACCCAATCCCTCCTACCCTCTTCCACCTGCGCGACACCCGACAAATGTTATTCCTATATGTCCACTTAGGTGTTGATCCGTTAATACCAATTTGCTGGTGAGTACATGTGGTGCTTGTTTTTCCATTCTTGGGATACTTCACTTAGTAGAATGGGTTCCAGCTCTATCCAGGAATATACAAGAGGTGCTATATCACCATTGTTTCTTAAAGCCGAATAGTACTCCATGGTATACATATACCACATTTTATTAATCCACTCATATATTTATGGGCACTTGGGTTGTTTAGACAAATTTGCAATTGTGAATTGTGCTGCTATAAACATTCGAGTGCAGATGTCTTTACTGTAGAGTGTCATTTGTTCTTTTGGGTCAGTTCTTTTGCCCAGTAGTGGGATTGCTGGATCAAATGGTAGGTCTACTTGTATCACGTTAAGGTATCTCCACATTGCTTGCCACAGTGATTGAACTAGTTTGCAGTCCCGCCAGCAGTGTAGGAGTGTTCCTATCTCTCCGCATCCACGCCAGCATTTATTGTTTTGGGACTTTTTGGTAAAGGCCATTCTTACTGGAGATAAGTGATATCTCATTGCAGTTTTGATTTGCATTTCCCTGATGATTAGAGATGTTGAGCATTTTTTCATATGTTTGTTGGCCATTATTCTGTCTTCTTTTGAAAAGTTTTTGTTCATGTCCTTCGCCCACTTTTTGATAGGGTTGTTTGATTTTTTCTTGCTGATTTTCATGAGTTCTAAATAGATTCTAGTTATCAGCCCCTTATCGGATGTGTAGCTTGCGAAAATTTTCTCCAATAATTATTCTTAACTGTAAACTGTCATTTAGAGAAAATCATTAGTACCGTCGATAATAAAGTGATAAGCAAGTTTGTGGATAGCATAGTAGCTAGAAATTTCTATACAAATGCTGCTGAGATACAGTAAATGCTTTAAATCTCAGAATTGTTTCATTATTTTTTTGGAGGAAATTGTTGGGGAATAAAAAAAATGTCATGACTGAGATGGATATTGTGTCTTAGGAAAGAAAATTTAATAAATACATAGAAAATGAAGAGTTAGGCTTTGACCGTAAAAGCATATTCCACTTAGAAGATTTCATTATTTTAAATTTTTTTTTACATTCAGAAGGCACGTTTCCTTATACGATCAATAATAAGATTTTCATGGCATTCAAGAGAGTAGTCTGCTTCCAGGTCCCATAAGTCCTTGGTGCTCAACAAAAGTAACTTGTTAACCTCTTTCCACTTTTACTCACTCTTCATTGGCCAAAGCAACTTTGCCATATCTCGCGCCATTCTGGTACAGTCCTGGAAAACCAGGATTCTTCATTTCCTTTTGAATTTTTGGTGTGAGGGAGGGGAAGGCTAGGTAAAACCTGGGTAGCTGGACTGCAAACGATGGAAAAACCCCAGAAACAGCTTGAAGCACTCACTAGCAAGAGGAAAATGTGACTCTCTCTGCTTTCATTTCCTCTTTTCAGTTTTTGTTTATTTTTTTCCACGAAGAGCTCAGAAAAAGGGAAAGATCACTCTCCACGTTGAGTTGACATCCTTCATAGTGATTTTTGGTGATTAGCTATAATCCTCAAATTTGCGTTAGTACAAATATAACTAAGCAGACAGACTAATTGCACTGGCTGGCGTGCTTCATTTGGAACCTTGTGGATTTCTTGGAATTCTAAACAGGAGAGTTACAGACTATTTCTCTTTAATTTTCTGTCTCTTGACCAAATCTCAGATCACAAAAACCAATACTTTCTTAACGTGATGATTTCTTATGCATCGATGACTCCTTATGAGATACTTAGAAGGTAATGGCCCTCTGACCTTTCACCTTTGAACCTCATTAATCCTGAAGGATGGATTTCCTGATTTCTGAGCGCTGAGGATCCAAGGAGGAAAAAACTAGCTGACTTCTCATCAAGTTCACCTGTTGTTGTCCTAAGGGAGCAAGATCCCTGGTCCTCCATTGTCTCAGGAATAGAATTCTTACTTGCCTAACTCTAAAATGGGACCTCATAAGGCCATTGCCAAGGGCAAACAAGGTCAATGTTTACATGTTTATGTGTAACAAAGACTAGTCAGAGATTGCTTTGACTTTAAAACTTGATAAAGTGCTAGTGAAGTTCCATAATGAAAGTCATAGTTGGACTTAGAATTTTAAGTTAAGCTTGCAAACCTTATTAGCCTATTTATGAATGAAACAAGTTTTAACAATCATTCTTAAGGGAAATTTGATTTCAGTTTAAGTCCTAAGTCAGGAAAAAGCTGATGTCTCAGTTTGAAGGCAGTCAGTCAGGCAGGAGGAATTCTTTCTTACTCAGGGAGGGTCAGCCTTTTTGTTCTATAAAGGCCTCAGCTAATTGGATGGGGCCCACCCACATTAGGGAGGGTGATCTGCTTTTCTCAGTTCATGATTTAAATGTTAATATCACTCATCTACTTATTTTTATTTACTTTATTTATTTTTATTTCTTTAGAGACAGGATCTCACTCTGTTCCCCCAAATGGAGTGCAGAGTAGCCCAATCATAGCTCACTGTAACCTTGAATTCCTGGGCTCAAACAATCCTCCTGCCTCAGCCTCCCAAGGAGTTGGGACTACAGGCATGCGCCACCACGCCTGCCTAATTTTTAAAAATTTTTTGTAGAGTCAGGGTCTTGCTAGGTTGCCCAGGCTGGTTTCAAACTCCTGGCCTCAAGCAATCTTCCCACCTCCCAGTTTCCCAAAGTGCTGGGATTACCAGTGTGAGCCAGCGTGCCCAGCCAAAATGTTAATCTCATCTAAAAACACAGAAACAACAGAATAATGTTTGACCAAATATCTGGTGTCCTTGTGACCCAGTCATGTTGACACATAAAATTAATCATCACAATATTTCCCTTACACACACTCTGAAACCACTGACCTGGAACCCTCTGACTTCTATCAACTGTCTAATAGCCAAGTCATTTTACTCATATTTGTTTGTAAAGCAGATATAAACTTGGAATAAATTTCAAATAAATAAGTTTCAAATAAAATGATAAATCATGTGTGACCTCTTGGGCCTATTAATCCTAAAGTAAAAAGCCCTTTGTACAAATTTTTATCCACTCTTGATACTAGATGGCATATGATTTAAAACAAACAACAGTTGAAAAACATCAACTAGAAGATGAGCGTATCTGTTCATTGTTGCTTAAAGGCTTGATACCAGCGCCAGTTGCAGAAGTTTATAGGATATGCTTTCAAAGAAAGAGCTCTTCATTATAGCTTAAGAGGAGTTGATATCCTCTGTTACAAGATAGAATTCAATCCTGGGTTTAAAACATTGGCAACAGCCCACATGCTTTTATAGAAGGGAGGCCAGAGCACGAACACTGTTGAATGTTTTTCCCCAACCCTCTACAAAAAGGAATATGACCTGAAATTTTTAGTTTATGCTATTTTCTTCTTAAAACTATTTATTTTAGTGATGTCTATAAAACCCAGATCAAGAAAAGCAAGTAAAAATTAGTCTATTCTATCCTTTTGAAAGACTTTTGTAATCTATAAGATTGCATAAAATGAATTATTCCATTTATCCTGAATTTCACTGCAAATATTACATTCACAAATGCCCCTTCTGACCATAGTGCATTTATTACAGTCAGATGGGACATTTGTAAATGTAATATTTGCCAGTGACTTTAACTCTGTGGTTGGTGATATGAAGAGAACCATATGGGGTAGATTCTAAACGGAAACCACAAAAGACCAAACCCATGATTCGGGACATCTCAGCAGCTATTATTGATTACTGCAGTTGAATAGGTTGAATCAGTTTGCATAGCAATTCTCCTCCTGCTCTTCCTTCTTGTCTGTCCCTCTCTCTGTCTCTCTCTACTATGCATTCTTACTTTCTAATGAGTAGTAGCAGAAATAGCACCAAGTAAAGAATTTGAGAACTTTACAATAAATGCCAGAAATCATATGGAAATGAATGGAATGTGTGGCACACTGAGTGTGGAACAAAAGGGAATATATTCTACTACATAGAGGGACATTTATGAAGTATATTGAGTTACAGGGAGTGACACTAACAAATATTCACGAACAATCAAATAAAGACAGTGTAATAGGCTAAAAATGGTCCCCAAAAGATAACCACATCAAATCCCTGGAAACTGTGAATGTTATCTTCCAAAAAGATCTTCAGAGGAGTAGTTTATCCTGGATTTTTAGTGTCGTAAATGCAATCATGGGTCCTTACAAGAGAGACAGGGAGTTTTGAGATAGACACGTAGGGAAGGCAATATGACAATGGAACAAAAAGGGCTGCAAACACAAGGAATGCCAACAGCCCCCCGAAGCTGGAAGAGGAAAGGAATGGATTCTTCCCTAGAGCTTCCAGAGGGTGTGTGGCCTGCCCGACACCTTGATTTTGTACTTCTGGCCTCCAGAACTGTGCAAGAATAAATGTCTGTTGTTTTAAGCCACCAAGTTTGTGGTCATTAGTTACAACAGTCATAGGTTACTAACTCAGACAATGATTTTGGTAAAATAAAAAGTTCAGGTCGTTGAAGATTTTGACAATCTTCTTTGATTTCTAGGAAATGGCATTTTAGTCCATTTTTTTTTTTTTTAATTTCAGCATGTTACGAGGGTAC
>VBSM01000500.1:2124436-2152752 GCA_008086735.1 Cheirogaleus medius
TAACCACTGTTGAATCTAAATGGTGGGTATATTGGTGATTATTGTACTATTTTTAAAAAGTTTCTGAGTGTGTAAGCAATTTCACAGTAAACTGTTTTATCATTGGGATAAAACAGGTACTGCTGCTGTGTCTCATAAAAGAAATATTATTCTCAAAAGCTTTATAGACCCTCGCAGACTATAAAAGTCATTTTCAAACTTTGTATTATTTAGTTTAAACCAGGGATCCTCAAACTTTTTAAACAGGGGGCCAGTTCACTGTCCCTCAGACCGTTGGAGGGCCGGACTATAGTTTTAAAAAAACTATGAACAAATTCCTATGCACACTGCCCGTATCTTATTTTGAAGTAAAAAAACAAACGGGCAAAAACACCCGCATGTGGCCCACAGGCCGTAGTTTGAGGACACTTGGTTTAAACCATCCTGTCCAACCTATATTTTCATGTGTGGTTCCAATCTCTTTCATTGTAGTTTAGCATCTGTGGCTTCTGATATTCAGTATGGTAGAAATGCCCCTAAAGACATCTATATTCCCATAGTTCAAATTCTCTAGTAAGACTGGAAATTCACTCTTTCCTGAAGAGTGAGAATGTGAATCTTCCATCATGGAGCAGACTGCTTGCCATGGTTTTATTGCACTCTGGTGCTTTACACTGGTGTCTTGTGATTATTTGTGAGTCATTTCATGAATTTTTATTTTGTTTCACAAACCTATACTGTAAACTTTTCAGACAAGGATTGTATTACATCTTCAATACCATTTTACTTACCTGTGAATCAGAAAATGCAGCAATTTAGGCTATCTCATGTTGTTTTAATTTTGATTGATTTTCAAAAAATATGCACCCTTCTAATTTATCCAGTAATAACTGGATTGAAATATCCCTGTAGGCAGGAAATGTTGCCTTCTGGGTTCCTAGCACAGTGCCTTATATACAATAGGTACTTATTAAATACTATTTGAATCTGATGTGAGAAGTGGCTTGACATACTGTGCGTTGGTCCAGGACATATTATTAATATTTTAAGCCAGTTTTTTTTTTAGTTACTAAATAAAGCTCTTCCAAAAGTCACACAGCACATTCCAGTCTGTGCCTTGGCCAAGGGTAATGGGTAAAGAAAAATGTATAGTAAAAAACATTCGGAAATCTTTGGTTCTAATCCCAGTCCTGTTGGCTGTGTGATGTTTGGCAAATTATTATACTTCTCTGAGCCCCTTTCTTTCCATTATAAAATTCAGAGACTAACAGTTAAGAGTATTTTTGTGGAAATGAACTAGGATAATGTAGCTCAAGTCCCTTTGCAGAATGCCTGTGTGCAATAAATATTAATAAACTGACCCTTCACTCCCCTCAGCAAGTGTAAAAACAGGAAGTTTCTGTTTCACCATTTAATTTCCAATTCTTGTTAAAGATGGACATAGTGAGTAATGAGAGTCTGCTTTTATAAATGCCTGTCACTAATGCGAATTCACTGTCGATGACTCAAATGACATTCTATACTGGAAAAGGTGCATTTAACTGGCGAAAGAAAAGAACAGGCCAGTTTCTTTCTGTTATCAACCCTGGGTAAATCTCCTTAAGAAAAAAATGAACAATAATGATTTATTCACAGGGAAAGAATTTAACTACTTGTTAGCATTCCAATGGATGCTAAGGAAACTTGCAAGTTAATTAAATCAGAACTCCCTTCTTGAGTTTGGTCCAGCACAGTGGCTACCAGCTGAGGGTGAACTGGCTTTCCCAGGAATGTCCCATTGAAATTAATGGGCCCACGGCTTGGTGTTGAGCCTAAACAGCTAAGAATCGGGCACATGGCACTGTGGTTTATTAAAGAGTTATGACTGCAGCTATGTTATAATGCTTTCTCCCCCTCTCTCCGTTTGATTTAGAGTCTCTGCCTCTAAAAGGCCTTGACTCTATATTTTAAAGTTGAAGTAAACTGTAGGATAAGGGTATTATTTGCCGTGATGGGGAAAGGAGGAATGAGGTTGCTCCCAATTTTGTGACCTTGTTAATTTTCTGAGAAATGTTTTTGCAGGGCCAACTATTAATGAATGAATTTAAAATACTACCTTCAAGAGAGGATGCCATTGATTCAAAGAACCAAATCCCATGACTCATGGTCTATGGTTTTATCAGTTCTATTCCTAGAGCATTCTTTTGCTTTTAGGGCTTAAATTTACTTGAAATTTTAAGCCCTACCAGGTTTTTAATAAGGAGCAGCATTGGAGACATTAAAAACCATTATTCTCACTTCCCAAATAAAGAGCTTGTCTGCATATCGTCGTAATGCTTTGGGGAGCATTTAATGCTAACTCATGATGCCGCCCAGGGCATATTTTTGGTTTCTTTAAAGTATCTTAAGCTGCCATGCGTGGTCAACTTCTTCTTACAGAATCCATTGATAAATCCTGGCAAAAGGAAACCACTGTATGGAAATAATGTCTGAAGGAGAGCCTCTTTATTCCAGAGAGGAAAACCAGAGAGCAGATCCAATCTGGCTAATATAAAAAGAACCACTCCTTGATTCAAATCAAAAGTGTAGAGGTAGCTAATTAGAAATGGGAAGAGGGTGGTTCACCTGCAAATCTGGGGCCCGGGGCATTTTCTGGAATGTGTACAGTCAGAACGTGCAAGTGAGTCAGCAGAGAGAAAGCATGCAACCAAACCTCTCCCAAATACTGAGTAGTCATCCTTCCTTTGTGGTTCAGAAGTGTTTGTCTTCGGGTGCTGCAACTTCAAACCAGTTGATTTTAAATAAAAAATGGCAACGTTACAAAGTGTGAAAGTGCTGGACTAGGAATTACCAAAGCCCAGAGCCAGCCAGGCCATTTCCTACTGAGCAAAAATGGCCCTGTGGTCACCCTCTGTGAGTTTGGTTTCCTTACCTGTGAAATAAGAATGTTAGATCAGGGGACTCCTAAAGAACAGTGTAGGTTGCTCCAGGTGTTAAATCGCTTTGAGGGTAGGTTGGATACACGCACAGGTACGTGGAGTAGAGGTGGTAGCAGAAACAGTGAGCGTGACTTTGGATGTTCTTGGCATTCATTTTTATTACCTATCGGAATCATCTCTGTCTGTAGCTGACGTGACTCTCCAGCCTGTCTCTGTTAAGGTTAGACACTTCCAGCACAAATTGTGCATCCTCCCAGATACTTACTGCAAACCCTCCCCAGCCTCAGAACTTTTCATAGATACATGAAGGTTATCAGTGCTGCTCAGCTGGCCAAACCTGACAACACTGGGTGAGGTTGCTTTTGTAATCTGTTCTGGAAAACGGGAACTACACTCCATTTTCACCCTGCACCCACCCACTCCCATTTTTCTCTGGGGTTTCTCTGTTTTCCCACTTTTAACTTTGGGTTAGACTTTTTCCAATGGGCAATTCTAGATAGGAAACTTTGATGCTTTCTGCTTGGATATCCTGACTCTCTCCCTTAATAAACATCAGTAAATTCAGATTCCTTTGCTTTCCAAGACTCTTAACTTATTTGTGACTGCAGTGATTTCTAAAATTCATTAGACTTTCATCATTCCATCTTTTTTATTAAGGCATCCATATGATCTGCCATGTATTGTTTAACTCTGTTCTTTCATATACCTGACTTTACTGATTGTTGTCTCCAAATCATGTTCTGTCTTAGACACTATCTCATCCTCTCCTCTGCCAGATATTGATTATTCATACATTCTCTGATCCCAGCCACTTCAGCTTTACTCATTGTTACGTCTTTGTAGCTCTTCCTTCCCTTAAAGACAAGGACAACCTATTATTCCTGCAACTCAGCACTCTGTGCGGGGTCTTTTACATTTCTAAAGCCAACAAGAGCATCAAAGGATTGTCTTGGACTTAGTGGCTCTCTTCCATATGCCCCTGCTTTCTCTTCTTAACTCTGCACGTGCACTGGACTTTTATCTACGGTCTTAAATTTACCCCTGGCCTTTACAAATGAGGTGTTCAAATACAAGCCATTCTCTCGTGGACATGGTAGTAAAGACCAACATAAAAGGTGGGGGGAAGTTTGAACTCCTTGGGGCCATGGTGTCCCCTTGGAGGAGAATGATGTATGTAAAGTGGGAGCCACTGTCTTGCAATATACCAATGCTCTGGTTGAAAGTACCAAACTATTGTTCCTTTCTCTGCTTTCTCTGTGGCCTATGGATAGCTCTCTTTGTCACACCTCACCAAAGACAGCTTTGATACATTTGACTGCTGAACCTTGGACCTCACCATTTTCCATTTCTGGTGGCTGCATTCTTGCCTGCTGGAGTGTAGGTTACATCCTATTATTATTATTATTATTTTTTAAATACCTTTTCCAACAATTCCAACTTCATCAGCATATTGGACTTCCTCTTGCCAGGCCTTCCACATAGATACTGCTGAACCATTTCTGTTTTCCAGAGAGCTACTATGCAGTTGCCAAGTGTGGAATACATTATCAGCCCACTTTGGGTCTTTGTTCCAACGACGTTGACACTGCTCTTGCAACTTGAAAAACCCCCACCCCCTGGGTGCCGCTATTTTGTGAAAATATGCAATTTTTTATACACGTGTTTCTGACAAAAAGGAAAAAAATGTGAAGTCCACCCTAGTTTCTGTCTGGACAAGCACAGAGAGAGGCGTGTTGGATTTGCAGGCAAATATTTTCCCCTGGTTTCTGCTCAATGAACTTGATTCACTGCAGGGTTTTATTTCCCCACGCGCAGCAGAGGTGGGCTGCCCCAGGAGTGGCCACTGCTCGCTCCCGCCGGGCATGGCTGTGAGTCATCATTTTCATGAATGAAAAGAATAAGAGGAGGCGAAAAAGCACAAGGAGCTTGTTGCTAATGCCCTCAAACAAGGCAAACATTTTGTGAATAATTTTGAGATAATATATGACGGGTTGACTTTTGGGTTTTGTTGCGTTGAATGGAATGCACAGAGAAAAAGAACTTGTTTCAACAGAAGTTTTATCTGATCTCCCATTCATAGGCTGATTCTTTCTAAAATGTTTGGCAGCTCTTTCAGGGCGCAGGAAAAGCACAGTGTTGAATCACGTTGCTTTCAAGCTTTGTGTCAGGGAAGCTGTCCTAGGGAGGCGCTAAAGCAGATCCGTGATCCCACGTAATACACAAGGAAAAAAATCTGGCCGGAGAATGTGCCCACCTCATTTCTGAGGAGCATTAGAATTGGGATGGACCATAGACCATACACCCAGTGGCCAAAAAAATAAATAAATACGCAAATAAGCCCACACAGATGCCGGACAACTTACCATAGAGTATAGCAGATGTCTTCACTGATGTCTGCTGACTTTGGTTTTGTAGGATCCACTCAGTGTGAAAGTCTAAAAATAATCCAAGCATAAGAAGCAACAAGGTAAAGCGAATGAGCATTGGCATAAAAGTAAACAATAGTAATGTCTATTCTCAGCTTGGGGTGCTGGCCAACTTTTGCTCCTTTAAATTATTTAACCTCAGTTGAAAGTCCAAGACCCCTCAGTTCCATGTACAAGGAAAGTAGTGGTTGCTTGTGCATGGCATGTATCTTCTAGAACTCTTGAACTCATACCCGGCTGACCTTGTACTTTCCCCTCACATTCTGCCTGTTTCTTGTTTCTACTCTTAGCACATGCTGTTCCCTCTACCTGGGATGAATTCCAGCTGTCAGGAGGTAGCACAGGCATCCTCCCCTCTGTATGGTCTTCTTAAACCCCTCTCTGAGTTAAGTGTCCCTTCTTTGTGCTCATAGATCCCCCTGGACCTTCCCCAGTTCTGTTGACCAGACTCTGAAGCCCTCGGGGAAAGACATTCAATCACTCTTTCTTTCATTTATTCTTTCATTCATTCAACAAAGATGTATTGGATTCCTATCATGCACCAGACACTGTTTTAGGGGCTGGAGAAAAAATGGTGAACAAGACAGATAAGATTCCTATTCTCCAGGACTATGCATTCTGGCAGGGGAGATAGATTAAAAAGAAAACAGATAAGCTAGCACATTAAGTATAAGACTATTTTGATGTGAAAGAGAGTACCTGCCGACTTAGACTGGATGGGTGGGCAAGTTTTCTCCATAGAGGTGGCCTTCAGCTGAGACTTCAAATGCAAGAAGGAGCCAATGAAGATCTGGGCATGGAGTGTCTGAGTTGGGAGAAGATGCAAGTCCTAGGCACTGGAGGCAGAAGGAACAGCAAGCTCAAAAACCCAGAAGGGGCCATGTGGCTGGTGGAACAACATGTTCCAACAGAAGTCAGCGTTAGAAAATGTAGGGCCTGTGGGTCACAGTAAAAGTTGGGATTTTATTCTTTGTGTGATAGGAAACACTGGGATGGTTCTAAGCAGGAAGTCAGAGGAGGTGATTTATATTTCACAGAAATCGCTGGGGCTCTGCACTGTGCATAGATTTCTCTTTGTGTTCCCAGAGTCTAGCCTAATAAGCCTGCTTCTGTTTCATCAAGACACCCAGAGCCATGTTGCTTTTCCACGCATGAGAGTTGCCTTTTGCAAGGGGTGTGGCTGTCTGCTAAAAAGGAAAGCACAAGGTCATTTCAGTTCAACACACAGAGCTGAGCTCCTCTGTTTGCCTATACCTTTTACTGGCATAAGCCCAACTTTTTAAAGTTGCCATTGCTTTCAGATATTCTTTCATCAGTTTCATAGGTAAAACCCATTCACTTTTTTGCTCATCTGGTTTATGCTGAGTTGGGCAACCTCACATGTGTGGAGGAATTGTCCCTCTGCAAGGCCACAAGGGGGGGCAATAATGAGTAATTGTAGGAAAACTGTGATACCTTCTGAAGTTTAAATGCAACTTTCTAGAACATGATGAAGGCAGCAAGCGCATCTTGTATTCACTCTGTGACTGTCTTCCAAGAGCCTCCAAACAGTTCCTCTGTGAGTTAGCCTAGGCATACTCACAGCAGCCCGTGTCATTTAAAAGGAAACTCCAGAAACTCCAGCAAAAGAGGCATACGTGATGCCACTCAGGAGATGAGGTTTGTGTGGCTTCTTCCAAGTCACCAGGGCAAGGCAGCCCTGTGCTTCTCTGTTTACGCAAGAATGTCTTGCTCTGTTTGGACACCTCCTACCTGCTAATGGTGCTTTTAATCCATGGTAGAGTGATCATTGATCATTTGTTTCATAAATTTACCAACCCCTTTGGAGTAGAATCTTTCTATCTTGTTTTGGATTATGCTATTTCATTAAAATATATTTTCATGATTTAAGAAATTCTGCATTTCAGCATCACAGTATAAAGACTTTAATTCTCAAAGTTAATATTGCTATCGATGTTGGGAATGGAATCTTAGGAGTAACCTTTTTTGGGGGGCCAGCTGCTGCTGCTCTTCCTTGCTTTACCTGAGCCCTGAGATCCCCCCCACCTCCCTAGTAGCAAGTGCTACATCTCAGCTGTTCCAGAATGACTTGATGCACACACCCTTGCATTTCTAGGTAGGAGTCAGCTGCATTGCACATTGTAAATAACGAGTTTTCTGATACAGCAAAACTATCTTAATCTTTTGAAAAGATCATTTCAAATTGACATTCACAATGAGCCAGGCATTTGCCACAAACTGAAACTCAGTGACAATAGTAACAGTGATGTATGTGCTTGGGCCATGTCTGACTAATAAGCAGTGACCTGCTGGGTCCCAGGGGCCACTTCAAGATGTGCTTTTTCTTTCTAAAGCAAGGAGTTGTCATATCCACTCATTTTTAACATATATGTATATTTTTCTGATTATACCATTAAAACTGGTAAATTATGAAAAAGATCATTTTTAAAAAGCCTTCAAATCCTGGAAATAACTGTTTCTTTTATAATTATAGTCTGTTTTTTCCTAGCATATGTGTTTATGTACATGTCTGAGTCTGTCTACACTTCTGCCTATGCAGACATAATTATATACTTTATTTTATAAAATTGATATCAATTTTTGTATTTTGTATAAAATACAAAAGGTTTATATACTTTAGACACAAGCAACCACTACTTTTTGCATCTCCAAATGCTGGACAGGTCATGTTAACAGCCCTTAATCAGCTTTTCTTGCCATATTAAAAATATGCATTATCTTGAATATGAATAGCATATTGATCAATGAATAGCAAGAGACAAATTAGATCACTCAAAGATTAATAAATCCTTACTTCTGTTTGGCTGTGTTTATTCATCAAATTCATTACATGCTTAGTTTTATTTAATTGTGTGCAGGGTAGACTTTTTTCTTTTTGGAGACAGAGTCTCACTCTGTCACCCAGGCTGGAGTGCAGTGGCATCAATATAGCTCACCACAGCCTCGAACTCCTGGGCTCAAGCGATCCCCCTGCCTCAGCCTCCTGAGTAGCTGGGACAACAGGCACACACGACCACACCTGGCTAACTTTTTTATTTTTTTGTAGAGACAAGGACTTGCTATGTTGCCCAGACTGGTCTTGAACTCCTGACCTCAAGCGATGTTCTCGCCTAAGCCTCCCAAAGTGCTAGGATTACCGTACCCAGCCTAGACTAGCTTTTAAATGGGAAAATTAATAAATTTTAATATATATTAATAAACTTATATATAAATTTAATAATTTTACATTTTAATATATATATCCCTTTTCAGGGGCAAAGTAGCAGGATAATTCTTTGGAAAGAGCCCTGGACCAGGAGCCAGGGTGTTTGGCTTCACGTGCCAGCTGTGCTCGCAAAAGCTGTGTATCTTGCAGTTTCCTTACCCTTAAAATGGAAACATAGATGTCTAAGGCTCCTTTACAGCTAGAAAAGTCTACCCTTGGTTAGCATTGTGTTAATGTGATGCTTTTCCAAGTAACCTGAGAAATGGGGTCGGGGACTGCTGTGAAATGTAGGGAGACGTGCAGTTAGCTTTCTGGGCTTGGCTTATGCAGTAAGCCTGGTGACCTTCACAAAGCCGTTCAGTAATGCAGAAGTAAACAATTACTCTGCACAATCTTTCCTTCCATGTGCTTCCAGCATTATTCATCTTGCTGGTCTTTTTAGACAAACAGATTCATTGCTTCCTTGCTTCTTCTTGCTCACCTTCAGGACAGAAATGCCAAAAGACTGAGAGACAGTGACAGGAGGCTGTTTCTCCCCTGCATGGCTGTATCTCTTCGTGAGCACAGAGGGACAGCTCCCGGATGGCTCCCTGGCCTTGCAGCCTCGGTCCCACGTGAATTTCCACCTCCACCTCTTCCAGAATTGCTCCTCACTCTATCTCCCAGCGGTGCCTGCAGCTTCATCAAACACTGCCTTCTCCCTTCTCAGCCTCTGAGCTCTTCTGCCCTTTGTTTGGGGGGTGGCTGCTCCCCACTCTCACGGAGCTAGTTCTGACTCTGTTCTGGTCTCGTTTTAGATGTCACCCCCTCCAAAAAGCCCTCCTCGCCCTTTCTCCTCCAGAACCTTCTCTAAGCTCTCACAACATCCCTGTGTTCACGCTCCACCAGACTTTGTATCACGATCCATCAAGGATGCCCATTTTTCAGTTGGTTTCCACTCCTAGAGTATAAACGCTTTGTAAAGACCCGCTCGTTTCATGTACTATTGAATCCTGTTCCCTAACATGGTGCCCGGTGGCACCTGCTAGACCACCAATAAATATTCGTGAAATAATGTAACTTTACAGGGTGTTTGTGCACCCATCTGTGTAAAAGGAGTGAGCCCTCATGGAAATGACAGTGTCGCAGGGACTGCTAGGGACTTGATATGAGCATCGCCGAAAAAAATGTATGAAACAATTCAAAATGTGCTCGCCCTTGGGCCAAGAGCTTTTCTGTATGTGTTATTTCATTTACGTGTTTACTCAGCATCCTTTGTGCACCTTGCATTTTGCTAGGCTCTATAGCACACAGAAAGGCGCAGAAATTGTGAATCTTGGCTTTACAACTGAAGAGAGCCATTTAGCCTGTTAGAAGAGTTAGAATACAAGTACATGATACACTATGTTTGTCTTGACTCTTGTGGCTATTGAAAGTGCAGGCATGTTCATGCGTTCTAGAAGCTCTGTGAAGGAAGCTACACCTGGGGCTTGAAGAATGATGAATATTCCTGAATTGTGACAGGCTCATATTCCTTGAAGGATGGTCATGGCATGGAAGCAAATCTTTACTCTCTGTTTCATAGTTGGAGACAGACCACTCTTTCTCCTTTTCCTGTAAGCTATTGTTGATTAGAACGACATGATGGAAGGTTCCTCTGCTAACATCGTAGCTCTGGCATTTCTTTACCTCAATTTGATCCTCACGTTGAAACCTCACTCATCACTGATTTATCAGAATGAACAGGTCCCTGTTTTAAAACACATTAGAAAATTTAAATGAATTAGTGGAATCAACTGAGACCGTTGTACCTAAAAGGGGCTGAGTAGGCTCGCAGTGGGATAGGTCCTCATGGAGAGAAATCTCTAGAATATTCCGGAGGGAGTGTCTTCTCCTTTCCTTCAGGGAATGGAGTGGTGAGGTTTGTGCAAAGCAGGCCTTTGGGCTGAGTTAGGGAAATGGTATATTGTTTGTGCAAAGTAGTGAACTCTGTCTAAAATAAAACACTGGACTAGATACTATTTTTTAATGCTCTATGTATATTTTCTCCCCACTATTTAGCAAATTTTCTGGGGATGCTGAGTCTCCCCTCAACAGAATACTACGAACATGTTTTCTCAGTGAGAAAAATATAGATCTAGAGTAGAAGAGGGAGCGTCTCTGCTTTTAGAGTCCATAGGAATTAAATTACATTTCCCAGGGTTCTGATTTGATTTTTAATAACATTCTGGCTCTGCAAAACAAGACACTCAGGAGAAAGTGAATGCGAATTGACAGAGGTCTACATTTTTTTTTAAATTTTTGATCCTTTCTTTTGGGATCACAATCAGAAAATAGGTATAATTTAAATAAAGTCGATGCAGAATAATTTTCTCATGTTCCACAGAAGTTTTCTGTTAAAAAGATATCAAATGCTTCCCATTCCAAGAGTTGTAACCTCCTCTCTGTAAATCCGTGGTTAAGATTTAATGCAGAGACCTCAGATGTGTTTATTCCTATTATTCAGTTACTCCTAATATTACCTGCAGCTGTTTTGGCACGAGCGTTAGAAATCACAAGAACTCCTAGCTTGAAATCACAGAACATACACAAGCATAAAACACAAATGAAACAAAACAAATGCAAGGGTAAAAAAAGATAAAATATCTCCCACCTGTAACTATACTCTTTTATAAGGAGTGCAACTGAGGTGACGAATGAAGGAAATTGTTACCTGTTGCTGTCTAGCTGGGCAGAGTGACATCTATTGGCTGTGTTCTAGTACTTAGCAGTTGTGAAGATTTCTTTCGCCTTGAAGCAGTAGAGGGCGCTATGCTGATATAATTGACGAGATGCTGAGTTTCTGTACAAGGCCAGGACTCAGGGTTTTCTCTGTCTCTTCACGCCACTTGCTCTTCCCAAAACAGCTGGTGAAGGGGAAACAATGATGACAAAACCCATGCTGAAGGAGATCCATAAAATATTAAGTCTTCAGAGAACATGAGAAATAATCAAATTCTTCTAAAATCTTCACAAATTTGGTATTTCCAAGTAGTTGGTAGAAGCCAAAGGGGTGGCAAACTTTAAGAAATTGTTAGCTTAAGACTTTATCTAAAGCTTGAAACTGTCTGAAAGCACAGGGCACACTTTCGAGCAGAACGATTCCTGCAGTTAGGGAAGATTTGACAAATGATGAAGTCATTCCTAAAATGTCATTATCATTTTTTCTCACTCTTTGAGTGATTTCTATATTTGAGGACGGTCCAAATTTTGCCAGTATATATTTGAAATATATTTTTGACTTCTTCTAGAATCATACATTTTAGAGCTGATAGCCCCTTGGGACCATAAAGTCCAATTTTAATGTTTTTGCATAAGGAAACATCGACACCATGAAGTTAAGGGAATTGTCCAAACCTACTAGCCTGTGAGTAACAATGCCTGGACTGAAATACACAGTGTCACTACCCGTGGTCCAAAGTTCTTTCTGTTTTGCTGCCTTGCTTTGAATTCCCACATTCAAATGCCGGTATTAATAGTACATAACCATAAAACATTTGTAGATCATTTTAGCCTTCAAAGCAGTGTATGCAAATTATCCCACATATATGTACCAAAATTTCCTTTGAAAATATTTTTTGATTTGTTCAGAGAAGACTTTCCCAGTTTTATGACAGGCTAATAGAGAAGTTAAATATCTTTTTGCAGCTCTGTTTACAGTTCAGTGTCCATTTACCCCTAGTCCATGAGGTTTCCTTCTATTCAGCCCACGTTTTCTCTGCCTGTAAACTCCCTTCTTAGTGACTGATTTTGCTGTATTATGTGAACGGTGGAGTAAAGTTCAGCTGACTCAGAGTAAGGAACCTTGGCCGGATTAATGGAGTTGTGTAACACCTTCTCCACTGGAGGCCCGGGTTAAAGTGGCGGTGTCATGAACAAAAAGTTTGCCGACATCGTTGATGCTTGACACGAAGGTGAAAAGTTCAGTGGCCCAGAAAAGTCCCTGAAGTGTTCTCCTTGAGACTGAGACCTGAGGAACACCCTCAGATTATCTGACAATTGCTATAGCCCCTTGTAGAGTCTCTACGCAGTGTCTACGCAGCTCTCTGAACACACATTCCCGAATGCACTTCAATGGAAAGACAGAAGGTCTGGGCAGCTATTTGCAGGGACGTTGATGGAAACAGGCTGGTTGTGCCTAGGATCATGTCATGAATGTGTAGGTTTTGAATGCCTAATCTGTCTTTCCTGGATGACTTGGGGTAAGGAAATAGTCACCTGAGTTTTCACAATGGGGCTCAACTTGGAAACCATTCTTGAGATGCAGAAAGCCTCAAAGGAGAGCAGAGAACTGCCTATTCAAGAAGAGGAGGAGGTTGAGAGTAGGGAACCTGCGAGGATCTCTTTCCTGTCATGTGCAAAAACACTATAAACTTCCCAAGAATGGGGGAACTAACACGAAGATAATTGCCTATAAAATATTGAGAAAGTTGATGGAGGATATGATCTTGTTCACTATGTTTTCACTCCAAGTAACACCCATGAAGCTAAGCTCAAAGGAGATTTATTATTTAAATTAAAAGGAGGACCACTTCATTTAGCAGGTTATAGAAAATAATTGTGCACATTATTATACCAAGAAAGGACATAGGCTAATGCTATAAATAGGCTTAAGGAGGGCTTTATGAGTTATATATCTCCAATGGATTAATGAAGGAAATTAAGAATAATTTTTACATTTATTCCTATTTATTCTACTATACCCTTGGGCTTGTAGAGGCTTTCTGTATATAATAGGCACATTAATATAGATATTAGTGCAATATTAATATAAAATAATACCTTCTCACAGATTGCTCATTAATGTACATTTCAGGGACAGAGTATAGCACCTGCCTGCAGTCCCAGAAGGGAGAATGATATATGTGAAAGAACCTAAGAGTTTGGAGCCCGGCCGAACTGGCTGTAATCCCAGCTTTGCTATTTAAGAGCTATGTGATTACGAGCAAGTTATTTTAAATCGCTGGATCTTGTTTTCCTCATTTATAAAATAAAAACACTAATATCCACATCCTACTATTGTTATGATTTTTAAAATTTTTTTTTATTTCAGCATATTACGGGGGTACAAATGTTTAGGTTACATATATTGCCTTTGCCCCACACGAGTCAGAGCTTCAAGCTATATCAATGAAGCTAGCGATGGATGATCACATGGTAGGTACTCCATGCATCTTCCTTCCACATATAAAAAGAATTATGGCACCATCTCATTAAAATTATTAACATTATAATATAATATATGATTATATATAATATATGATTATATTATAATGTTAATAATTTTAATGAGATGGTGCCAGAATTCTTTTTGTATGTGGAGGGAAGATTATATATATATATATATAATATAGTTATTTTTTACTGTCTTCAGAAAATGGTTCTAGACTTATCTTCCTAATTTTTTGTTTGGAATTTAGTTAGCCCCTGAACATGTTTGTGCAGAAATAGACCACTCACCTAGACTTCGAAAGGCACGGCATTATTACGCATCTCTGGCACACAAGTACAGTCCTGTTTTTAAATTTCTTCAGTAATCTAGTTGATTCTGATATTGGCTGTCAGCAGACTGGCTTAAAAGCAGGTCAGATTAGTGATGTATAACTACAGTGAATTGAGCAAAGTAATTTCCTTCCTAAAAGTTTTGACAATTTTT
The DNA here is from genome assembly GCA_008086735.1 of Cheirogaleus medius. Taxonomy (NCBI): domain Eukaryota; kingdom Metazoa; phylum Chordata; class Mammalia; order Primates; family Cheirogaleidae; genus Cheirogaleus; species Cheirogaleus medius. The sequence continues at coordinate 2,138,660 of VBSM01000500.1, forward strand.
TTTTTTTTTGGTGCTGAGGGAGGAATCATTCATGTGTTATTGCTTCTTGATAATATGGTTCTTGTTAGGGATGTCCTATATTACTAGATGACCTAAGCACTGTGGCACTTCTTAAATAACTAACACTTATTGATACCCATGAAAAATACAACCCCCACAAGATCTAGTATCAACTAAGTGATGCTCTATACCTTGATGGGTTGAGCTCCATCCGCTAGTCACTTTCAAAATAACGTCATTGGTCAGTGAGCTAATAGGAAGGGAAGCCTCACTGTTAATTGCCTTGACTTCCCCCCCAAATTTGGCAGTATGATTTTTTTTAGGTTATTGATGATATTTCATGGAAAATGAAAGTATTACTAATATAACATGGAGACATATGTTACCTCTTTATATTCCCTTCTGGCAAATTAGCTGATGCCTTTATGTTTTATCTATATCTTTTTAAATTTATAAGGTTATGAATATTAGAATCCTGCTTACCACCTGTAAAAAAAATCTGACAGCAACGTTTTGTTTTGTTTTGTTTTTTCTTCTCTACCATGTCCTCTGATAATGATTTCCATGGCCTGGAAATACTATGAGCAAAGAAATATTGGGTTGAATTTATTTTAAACGAAACTGATAGCTTCACTAGTGATCTCATAACCTCAAAGCACTTTACAAACTGGGGAATCATTGGAGATGCTAAATATAGTAAAAACAATGTTTCAGACCTTCACAAGTAAATCCATATTTAAATCTTATTCTACCACAAAGTAGCTTTGCTTTTGAAGTACCTCTTAAAATCATGGATTTCTTGATGGAAGTATTGAGTTTGGTTGTTCCTACTGCTCTTTGTTTGTTTGTTTGATTTTTTTTTTCTATAGTGTAAGCTAGACCTCACTGTCTTAGTCATTTTTTATGTAGAAACAAGATGCTGCCATGACTGGAGCTATGATCTAGGTATCCAAAGGACTTCATCTAATTCTTACCTCAATTAGTGAATAAATATCTCATTTCCAGCTTTAAAATAAGAATGACAATAATTTCCTTGACTTGTAGAGGTTTTCTGAATATAACATGCATATGATTATTATAAAATAATAGACTTTAAAAATTATAGTGGACATAGTTTGTACAAAATAAGGATAAGCCTTATTTAAGTGTATATGTACCCATTTTATTTTCTAAATGTAGCCATGGATGTGGACAATTCACAAATTATAATTTATAAATGCATTAAGATAGAACAATTGCAGGCTAAAATTATTTTAAAAGCAATTTAAATAGTCACCATTGCCTTCACCCATTAATTCTGTATATTGGTCTTAGGACTTACTCTTGAAGTTACACCCTGCAAGTAATTGGCTTCTAGTATGAAAGATGTGATCTCACATGTTCTCCAGTGGAATTGTGGGCCTTGCGTGGCAGCTGGCTTGTTCTGTCTCTAAAGCTGTGGTCCCCAATCCCTGGGCTGCAGACCAGTACCAGTCTGTGGCCTGTTAGGAACCAGGCTGCATAGCAGGAGGTGAACAGCAGGTGAGAAAGTGAAGCTTCATCTGTATTTACAGCCTCTCCCCGTTGCTCACATCACTGCATAAGCTCCACTGCCTGTCAGATCAGCAGGGGCATTAGATTCTCATAGGCGCTGAACCCTACTGTAAACTGCGCATGCGAGGGATCTAGGTTGCACGCTCCTTATGAGAATCTAATGCCTGATGATCTGAGATAGAGCTGAGACAATGATGCTAGTACTGGGGAGCAGCTGCAAATACAGATTATCCTTAGCAGAGAGGTTTGACTGCACCCTAAATAAATGTAATATGTTTGAATCATCCTGAAACCATCTCCCCCCCCACCATCCGTGGAAAAATTGTCTTCCATGAAACCAGTCCCTGGTACCAAAAAGGTTGGGGACCATTGCTCTACAGGCTTTTGTGGTGGTGGTTGTTGAATCCAGCCCTGGGGCAGCTCAGGCAAGAAAGAATATCCTAGCACTGTATTCTTTCTTTACTCAACACATTTTGGTTGGAGAGAACTGAGCAAATAATCCACTGGAGCCCCATTTAATATTTTTAAAGAGCAAATTTCTTTTATGTGACTGAGACATTTTATTCTATCATAGCAATTCTCAGGGTTTTTTCATATTGATAAATAACAGGATAGATAATATATACTAAGACACTGAAGATACTAGTGGCTTTTACCACTTCTTTATCGAAGCAGGACTAAAATCCCAGGCAATAGAAACCTAGGAATGAGGGCCATGCCTAGCACTACCTAAGCATGGCCCTCTAGTACAGTCATTTACCTTAATAACCTTTCGTGACAATAAGGTCATTATGAAATATGTTGGGTTTTACCAAACGCTTTTGAAAAAGCCACATAAAATAGTATATGAGGTCACCTCTGATTCTTATGTAAAGAAGATCCCTCCACCCTTCGCTAATTCATTGTACTCCACACCCTACCCTGGCCCACATCTCCCCTCCCCGCCAATCCAATTCACTCATCAGAAGTTTAATTTTCCTTTCTAAAAACCATGTACTTGAAATCCCTATTCTTAGTTGTGTGTGTTTTGGTTTCCTCTTTGATTTTCCTTTTTTTCCCCCAGGTTTCCTGTTGATACCAACATGAATCTCAAGGGCTTCCCTTTGCTTCTTTTGGAAAAAAAATAAAGAAAAGAGACTAATTTAGAGCCTATAGGATGGAAAATCACAGTCACAAAAAGGTAGCCATAGCAGGCAGCAATGGAGAGACAGGGCTTGCCCACCCTACTCCTCCTCGGTCAGCCACCTCCCTGGTAGGACATCCGTTTGGAACAGAAGCCAGCATCTGTCCCCAGGGGATTGAAGAATTGTGAGCTCTGCATGATAAAAGGTTTAGTCATAGGTTATCAATGTGCAGACTGCTCCTCTGGCCTCTGCCTCCAGGGCGCATAAGCCATTTTTCCTTAGTTGTTGGAATTTGATTCATTTCCTCTTTTTCTCCTTTGGTTCTCTAATCTAGACTTCTGGGTTTATCTATAAGAGGGCTCAGTATCTGGGTTGATCCCGGAGAGTCTGAGGGTTGGTGTTGTAGCTACATGAGCAGATGGCCAGTAGATGATAGCCGTTGTAGAGATACCCCAGACTGAGCCCACATGTGGGCTTGGAGAAGTCCAGTATGGAATCCAGAGTATTGGTACCGTGGTTTTACTCACTGGTGATTCCAAAAGTGTTTCTGCCCAACCCACTTTCTCCATCTGCCTCACTCAGCAATGGTGTGAGGGGAAGAAAGCTCATCAAAACGGAAAGTGGCTAAGTGATCAGAAATGACAGGATGAGTTCATTGACACATCAATCCTTGATAGGTTTTGGCCGAAGCCCTCAAAAGAATTTTCCAACCTCACCTGCTCCTGTCGTTCTACCAGGCTGCTGGCATCTTCAGGCACACTGTCTATGAAGCTCAGGCATCTCTTATGTCCTGTTGTCTGTAGTCCTCTGTGGCTTTTGGCTGGAATGACATGACCTCCTTGCTCTCTGATGTCCCTTACTGTAGAAAGTGGGGTTATGCCCTGAAAGCTGGAGGAACTCCAAATGGGTATAGGAAGAAAGGCACTCATTGGTGATTTGCTTCCTCTCTTCCTTGAAACCACCCTGCTTGTTAAAGAAATGGAGGTGTTGAATAGAGAGGTGTCTTGCTTGGGCTTGCTTTTTGAGTACCGGGAATTCAGCTTTCTCGCTTTGGAAGCCTAAGTTGGGATGTAGGTGTGTAGCAAAAGGAATGGGCGGAGGCTTGTAACTAATGGGGAAGGCATCTTTGAAACAAGCTGAGATGTGGATCTGGAATTCTGGGAAGCAAATCCTTTTTCCCAGCACCAAACTTTGATGGAAGGATGCTTTGATATGTGTGGTTGCAGAATAAATATGATTCACTCTGGGGATGGATTCTGCATTGCAATTAAATAAGCCAGGAAAGGCAAATAAAAAGTCTGAAAAATTATCTGTAAATAGTTCTCAATAGTTTCAGAAGAGCTCACTAATATCAACTGTAAAGCGAGGGAGAATAATATAATGTATTTCATGAGGTTGTTTTAATGTTTAAATTAGATCATGATACTTAATATTAATGGGTGACTTTGGAGCCAAGCATTATTCTAAATGCTTTTTATAAGTATGATTTTTATTGTCATCATCACCCACATCAATCACCATCCTTATTTGTGTTGTGTTATAAGCAGCTTTGAGTCCATAAAGAAAGAAATTCAAGACTTAAGAAGGAGGCATGCGAAAATGTCTTATTGAGGTTCCTAGTCGTCTTCTAGGGAGCCAAGCAAGACTGAACCTTTATTGCAAAGTTTTACTAAGCTTTTTAGCACTTTTCAAGGGTCAGGTAAATAAAGTCAGAATTAGCAATGGCTGTTATAGGAGGGGAAGCGAGAACATAGATGGCAGAAGATTCTAGCCCTGAATCGGTTACTATCTGTTTGTATAATTTTAAGTAAATCATTTAATCTTGCTGAACCTCAAAAAAAATTTACAAATAAAAATAATTAAAAAGTAAGAGGTTGAAATTGGTGATATCAAAGGTTGCTTTCACCTCTATAGTTCTATACATTACTCAATACTTATTCTGTGCAGAATGCCTACAACCTATGGTTTAGAGCCCAAGACTGTGGTCATATTCCTATTTTGTGATGAGGCAACTGAGCAGAGAGATTCTGAGTCACTTGCAGAGTTAATCCTTCAGCCTATATGAAGTCCCTGATTTTGTCCGACTAAGATTTTCTCTTCATTTCAGCCATTAAATTTTTAGATAAAACATCGAGGGACTACTTGTATTGACATATGCATTTTACTATAGCAAATATACTCAGTGAGTCCTAAAACTAGAATTTAAAAAGTATATGAGAAACATAGAGTCAAAAATTAAAATGATACACAAAATTCTGCACACAGAAGTGTTAAAGGCCTATCTCCAAACTGTTATTTTAGGCACTCTAAAGAATTCTGTAAATAAGCAAGAAATTATTTCTTTTTAAAAAAAGAAATCTATGTTCAAGCAATATCTTTGATCATAAGACAATTCTGGCCGTGAGACAAAATCTTAAAATCTCAGCAACCCTAAAACGGGCTGAGGTTTTGCTTTCAGTAGGTAGAACCTCATCAAAGAGGACTTGGATATTCTGCTAGTCAATGGAGTCAAATAATGAATCCGATAGCAGTTCTCGAGCCAGGCACTGGACAAAACGTCTCTGACTGCCTGTCGTATTTCAGAGGACTATGCTCCTGAGAGCAGCGTGATGCTGGCATACAGATGAAAGAAGAGACTCCTCCCGAGTTTTTGTTTCTTTGAACTTGAGTCAGAATAGAGAGGAAGCAAAGAAAAGGAGACCCAATGTTGTAATCCAAGTTTTCTTCCATATGCTAACAATATTGACTTATATTGCATAATTATGCCCAGATGCTATGGTGACAGGGCATAGAAATTACTGACCTGTACAACTTAATATGTTGTTTTGTTTTGTTTTGTTTTAAGTAAGAAAGAAAGACAACAAAGGAAATCAGTTACAACATTGCTTTAGCGTCTTAGGTGTTAGCGTGATTCTACCATGGAATGTTAGAGTTTTTCTGCTCTTTTCTGCTTATACTGTATCTTAAAGACTGGATTCGATATTGGATAACATATTTTATTGTGTTTTATTTTATTTTTGAGACGTGGTATCACTCTGTTGCCCAGACTGGGGTGTAGTGCCATGATCATAGCTCACTGCAACCTCAAGCTCCTGGGCGCAATAATTCTCCCACCTCAGCCTCCAAAGTAGTAGCTAGGACTACAGACATACGCCACCATGCCCAGCTAATTTTTTAATTTATTTTTCATTTTTGTAGAGACAAGATCTTTCTATGTTGACCAGGCTGGTCTTGAACTCCTAGCCTTAAACAGTACCTCAACCTCGGCCTCCCAAAGTGCTAGGATTACAGTTGTGAGCCACCATATCTGGCCAGGATGACACATTTTAAAAGAGATGTGACACTTAGTATCCCAATCAGAAAGGATGTCTAGGTTACTGAGGGTCTAAAGATCTTCCCATATAAATTATAGTTGAATCCTCTGAGAAAGTTTAGCTTGAATAAAGAAATAGAGAAAGGACAAATGCTTTCAAATATGTAAAGAACTTCCTTGTTCTTTGATAATCTAGAAGGCAAAACAAGTGAAATCTGAAAGGCAGTTTTTAGGTCACTCTCTTGAAGCCCTTTCTAACAGTTAAAACATCATAGAAATGGGGCAAACAGCCTTATTAAGGTGATGAGATCCCTATGATTGATTGGGAAGCAGAGGCCAGTTGAGTGTCTGTCTCTAATGCCATAAACAGGTTTTCCATATTACCTGGGAATTCATGGGGAGAAGAAGAGAAGCTACTTACTCTATCACAATTAGAAAACTGAGTTCAGGGTGAAAAGCAATATGGTACCTGGGATTTCTGGAAACCAGTTATCTCTTTTCGAATCTTTAACGTGGAAAGGATGAAACCATCTCAGACCCTCTTGAGCACAGAATGGCTTAAAGAAATCAGAGAAAGGAGTATTGCACAGAGATAGAATGTTTCAGATCAAGACACTGTCTTTCAAGAACATTGTCGTCCCTTTGGGTAGAGTCGGAATAGTGACACTGGCCGCCCATTTACCTCTCAGAGGTGTTGTGAGGGTGCGTGACTCAGTGTTTTTAAAGGGCTTTGGATAGCTGCTGTGGTTAATGTGTCACTCCCTGAAAAGCTTTCAAAGGCAATTATTTTGATCAGAATGTCACTGAGAATCAGGAGGCTGTCTCATGAATCACTTGAAGAGACTAGTGTAGTTCAAATTTGTTATATATTGTCCAACGTTAAAAAATAATAACACATAATGCAAGAAACAAAATACTTGGTTATACACCCAAATCTTTTTTTTTTTTTTTTCCTGGAAAAAGAAAATATTGTCTAACCTGAGGTCCAAATTACTTGACGTTGTATATTTTCAAGTATCTCTGTGGCATCAAGCCTGGCCATTTAAAATGATATCAGGTTATATGATTTTAAATTCATTTTGTGGAAAGCCACCATCTCTGGGGAGTATGTACAGCAAAAGTAAGAACATCACAAAAGCTCAATGTTCAAAAATGTGATTTCTTGGAGGACTCTCTGCAGGGCTCTCAGAGTAGGTTCTGGAGCAGAATGAAAACTGGATCTCCACAGTGCACTGACTGCAGAGAAGGGCCAGGCCTATGATGAGAAAAGCAAATTCATCTTGAAATCATGAATCCCTCTTTGATACTTGGCTATGGCTGAATCCTGAGTGGGGTTGAACATGAACATGAGCCCCATGAGTTACTGTGAGCTAGAAGAAAGTCACTTTTGACTTGGTAACACTCTTGAAATCTATGGATTTTCACCAATTATTCATTCACTTGTTAACCATGATCTCAAAATGATTTCGTGATTGATACAACTCAAACCTTAAGGGACAATTAGATTCCACACTATAGATCACAGCTAGATCATATTTTTGTCTACACGTCTAGGTGTGCATTGGTATCCATGCAGAAAAGTCAAAAAAAAAAAAAAAGCATTTTAAAAAACATGATGGAGCTAGAGCACTCAAAATAATAGGGGGAAAAAAAAGAAAAGAAGTTGATTGATAGATGAGTCATTGATAGATCAATGCAGTGAAATGTCAAGTGCAGGTTGATGGCGCTCAGTCCTGGATTGCTCCTGCTGTTGTGGAATTTGTCAAGGAGTCCCTCCTGGGAATTACAGTCTAGGAACATAGTCTTGCTTAGATTAACTTCCCCTTTTGTGACCTTCTCAGCAGTAGTGTATTAAAAAGAAGAAAAAAAAACCCTCTCAGATAAATAGTAAAAGTAGTATTAAGGGCACAAAAATATTTCAGGCTTGATTTAGACCTGTATTTGTGGGAGAGAAATATGTGATACAGAGTAAAATAATAGCTTCTAGGATTTGTTTTCTAGGTCTTTTCTATCAGGGCCAATATTTTAGGTGGATTGAGTGCTTGATTAAATCAGGAGTCAAAAATCTATTCCTGAATCTAGGCAGACTTTGCAGCTACACTACCTTGAACAAATCTCTTAGTTTTCCAGGGACTTGGAGTTTTTTCTCAGATATGAAACGATAGGGTGGGTCGAGTTGCCTTAGCTCAAGTTCTTTAGGAAGCAGATCTGAGTGCGGTGAGTTTATTGGGGAGTGCTTGTAGGATTGCCTATGAAGGAGTGAAGGATGCTCATGGAGAAGTTGAACTTGAATTCATCTGCAACAGAGTCCTCAGCAGATCCTACCAGCTCTAGAACTGAAATGGCCCCTTAGAGTTGTCCTGAACTACAAGGAGGTCAACCGTTAGGCATGTGTATGTCACTTTGTCTAGTCATAGGGGCTGCCCCCCAGGAAAAGGTGTGGCTTTGGGCAAGAGGACTCTTTTCAGCTGAAGGCAGTTTCTAGGGAAGGAGTAAGTGATGACTTGACTTCAGGCAACATTCCCTGCAATTTGGGAAATGAGTTCTTCTAAAGGCTGGATCTGGGCCAGATACTATGGCACCCACTACCATAGTCACAGTATTCAGTCACCGAAATCAGAGTACTTTCATATTTAGTTATCTATGAGATTTATTTTCTTCTGTGTATAGTATTTCTCTCCCCATCCAGAGTACTAGAATTTTTTTTTTTTCCTGCACTTGTCTGTCCATTGAGGAAAAATGGTTTTTTTCTTCTGGTCTTATAGTTTCTATTAGTCCTCCTTTCAGACAGAGGAATACCCCATGACAATGTCTTTTGCCTTTTTGTAGCATATTAAAAAATCTATCCCCTAAACATAATAGATGAAATTAAAAAAAAAAAAGAAAAAGAAAAAAATCTAAAAACAAAATATATAAATATAGTCATTATGGAAGTCTCTGTGACTTTGTTTCCCTCTCTCCCATTTTCTTACTACTGTTTCCATTTTCGTTACTTTCAGTAGAAAGTTCCTTCTTCCGACCTCCCTCCTCTCCATCCTTCATCATCCTTCGAACCCATAGCCAACTCCTTGTCCCTTTAAAGTTTAATGTTCAGAAACACATTCCTTTACAAAGAGAAGATTATCTTTTATCTATATTCAAAATCATACGCCCTGGGGATCTTTACTTCACAATGCAAATAAATGTTGAGGTCACTGGAGGAAGTGTTAGCAATGAGTTAGTGGCTGGGTCGGGGGCAGGGCGGAAGGTGCTATGTGATTAAGACGTGATCGCCACAGACCAGAGCATGATGCAAACCTCCCGAAGGGAAGACGATGACCCAGCCTTGAATATCTGACTTGGGAAGTTACACACATGTCTGGGCTTTTCAAAAACTTTGCATGCCATTGATGAGTATCTTAGATCAGTGTAGTCAATGAATGATGACCTTGTCAACTGGAACTGAGATATATAAGGCAGAAGGATGATGACAGTTTTTTAAATGCAGTAAAGGAAAAAGAAGGATGGTAGTTATTCAAACCCATGATGGGGTGAGCCAACATATTCAGATTCCATTTTTTTTTATTTCAAAATTTTACAGGGGGTACAAATGTTTGGTTTACATATATTGCATTTGCACCGCCCTAGTCAGAGCTACAAACGTGTCCATCCCCCAGACAGTGTGCACTGCACCCATTAGGTGTAAATATACCCATCCCTCCCCATCTCCCACCTGCCCAACACCCGATGAATGTTACTTCCATATGTGCACATAAGTGTTGATCAATTAGTACCAATTTGATGGTGAGTACATGTGGTGCTTCTTTTTCCATTCTTGTGATACTTCACTTAGTAGAATGGGCTCAAGCTCCATCCAGGTTAATACAAGAGGTGCTAGTTCATCATTGTTTTTTGTGGCTGAGTAGAACTCCATGGTATACATATACCACATTTTACTAATCCATTCATGTATTGATGGGCACTTGGGTAGTTTCCACATCTTTGCAATCAAAACCACAATGAGATATCACTTTACTCCACATTCCATTCTTTGGATATGAACAACTTGCTGTCTTTGGCCCTAGAGGTAAAACAAATAGACAAACACAGCAGCATGGATTTGTCCTCCTCTCATCCTGGGACAACTCCTTTTCCGTTTTCTCTCTGGCAGAGTCTGCATTGAGCATTGACTGGCTTCACCATTGGTCCAGATTTATTCTACTCTAGGAAGGTTCCCTGACCTTCTTCTTGACTGATACAAATCCAATCGGTCACTTCTCTGTGTACTCCCCTGGTCTTCATTGGAGATTTGTATTACAGCACATGGGGTGCTCCATTGCAATGCTTTATTTCATATACTGAACATCTACATAGTTTCTACTGTTAACCAGGCACAAATCTAAGTGATTTGTAATACGGATATTTTTCTAACCTTCATCACAACTCTAGGAAGGTGTTAATAGGTTCTCATATTTTGACCAATTTATAGATAAGGAAACTGAAGCATAGAGAATTGAATGCCTCTTCTTTATTCTCATAGTTAGTAAGAAGAAGTTCTAGGAATCAATCCTAAGAAGTCTGACTCCTCAATAGATGCACTGAACCATGGCATGTGGCCTCTCTGTCATTTACAAGCTTGTCTGTTATGCTTACTAGATGGAACTCCCAACTTCTCACGGTAAAAATCGCTTTCTTATGATATAATTAAATCAATGCCGAAAACATACTGAAGAGAGGAAAAGTTACCTGCAATCTCATTACCCTGAAATAAAACATTATTAAAATTTTGGGGCCGGTTGCGGTGGCTCATGCCTGTAATCCTAACACTCTGGGAGGCCGAAGTGGGTGGATCACTCAAGTTCAGGAGTTCAAAACCAGCCTGAGCAAGAGTGAGACCCCGTCTCTACCAAAAATAGAAAGAAATTAATTGGCCAACTAAAAATATGTAGAAAAAATCAGCCAGGCATGGTGGCTCATGGCTGTAGTCCTAGCTACTCGGGAGGCTGAGGCAGGAGGATCGCTTGAGCCCAGGAGTTTGAGGTTGCTCTGAGCTAGGCTGACGCCATGGCACTCTAGCCCAGGCAAGAGAGCAAGACTGTGTCTCAAAATAAAAAAAAAAAAATTGAGGGGTTTTATTTTTTTATCCTTCCATGCTTTGTTTAATGTACCACCTACTCACACCCATACACATAAAATTAAATAGGACCGTATCATTTTTTTTTAAATTATAGGCATCATCTACCCTCCTCCTCTGCCCTTCTTTAATCCAGTAAGACAGGTACAAAATTTATTTGTCATCTTCCATGTATTTTCTTCTCTCATAGCCTCTTACCGCTCATCTATGTTAATGGAAATCATTGCTGTTTCAAAAATGTGACCATCTTAAACATAATCTTTTGGATGTTGCTTTTCTCACTCTGCAATTGCTCCAAGTTGCTTGGCAAAGGCCCTGTTCCTTCTTCTCACTGGCCACGTGACATTTGTTCCACGGTGTGGATGTGGCACGGTTGTGGATGTGACACGGTGCATTCAGCTCTTCTATGACATTAATTTGGCTTCTAGACCTGACCTATTGCAGATAATCCTTCATTAACCCTTGATCTGTGACACTGTGCTGGGTATGATGGAATCCTCTGAATGAATATTTGTTGGATTTTTAAAAAATTAATGGAAATCAGATTTTAGAAAGAATATATTAGTTTTTCCCTAATTTATGAATGGGTATGATCCTGAATGAGTTCTGAATAAATCAAATTTTAGTAAAGAATCGTTTAAATGTATGAGAAGAGCTTAGCACTTAAATTCGTGGTAAATATTTTTAAAGTTAAGCAACTATCCCTATTTTCTATCTGACAAAAAATTATTTTTCCATATAGAATGTTTGCTTAAAGACACATAACTTGGAACATTATTAAAACATCTCTATCTACAGACACCTAGTGCTGTGTGACCTGGTCCCTATTTTTCCTGGCTCCCTTTCTGCTACCTTGTGTACAAAATGTGTGTTCTGCCCATACCAAGCTCCTTCCAGTTGTGTAAACACAGTAGGATTTTTCATATCACTGTGTGTTGCTATATGTCAGCTCTCAGCTTGGAATAACATTTTCGTCTCCCCGGTTCTACTGGCAATTTATGCTCATCTTTTCCTTTGCTGGAATGCCACTTCCTCTGCAGAACTTTCTCAAATATCTTTTCCTGATCACCTTTTGCACAATTAATATATTTTATCCATCTGATCCCATAGAATCTAGCCTACAGTTTTATGACAGTACCTAAATCTTTCATTTTAACTTATGTATGTCACCTACAAGACTGTGATTTTTTTTGTTTTTTTTTTTTTTTAGGATTTGGAGTTTGTCATTTTCATCTTTTTTATCCAGCAATCTTCTTAGTGTCTGGCACATAGAAGGTGTTCAAAAACATTTGCTGAATGAATGACAGTAGAAAAAATAAAATAAAAAGTGGCCTGGATTGGAATCATGAACACTGCCTGGTTATCTCTAATATTAAAAAGCTCAGTGGAATCTTAAAAAAAAATAATCTGTGAGCTCTGAGACTTTCCAGAGGGCACTTCCACGGAAAAGGAGGAGCAAAGTCTCTGCTCGGAAGTTGAGTAAATATCCTCTCGGCCCCTGATTATCCAGACATTGACAAAAGAAAGGTTCTTGAGGTCTGCCATTATTACTATAAGGAAGTCCCAGCTCAGATGATTCATAGTTAAATATTTGCGTCTCCTCCGGCTAAGAAAAATAAAAGCCATGACATTCCAGAGCCTGTAGGCATGTAAGATCTGGGGACTTTCCCAGTTTTTTCTCCTTAAAAAACAGTCACCGAGGAGGCCCTGCTTCATGAAAACCTGTCAAATTTGTGATCAAATGGGAAGGAAGTAGAATAGCTATCAGGTTGGAATTCAGAAAGTATATCAAGGCCAAGAAAATAATTGTTAAAATTGATTATTCATGTTTTGATACTTTGATAGGTCTGTTTTTTGTTCTCTAGCATAAGCAAGAAAGATGGTGAAGTGTGGAGAATGTTATGAATAAAGAAGGGAAAAACACAAATAAATGCTTATCCCAAATCTTCAAGCAGGCTGAGCTCACAGGCCTCCAAAACCAACAACCTAGGGACGTGCGTTGGGCTCAGAGTCAGCCCCGCTGTCGGTGGTGGGCACTCCAAATCTGTTTCTCTTCTCACAGCCCTGGAAGTTCAGTGTTAATATTTCCATTTCACAGATAAGAAAATGGAGATTCAGAAAAAGAATTATCAGTAACTGATAAAATGAAAAGGATTAAACTCGAACGGTAGAGAAGATGGCAATTTGCAGAGAATGATTTCAAAAATGCTATGTAGACACCTCTGCCTCTGGGCATATAAAACTATTTTCTTATTACTTGAAAATTCACTATTACAGCTTTATTCTTGTGGTTTAAGACAATGGAGGCTTTCTGCATTGTTAATGTAAATTTTCTCCAAATCTTATAATTTATTTATGATACAATGTGGGTGAGCTTATCAAATTCTTTCCAGAAAACAATTATGATTAAGAAGTTCAGACAATTATTCCATTATTCTGCACTGTCCTGGGCCATGCAGTGTTCTTGGAGCTTTGGGCTGCCATTCTTCATCGATCCATTATTAACATGGGTCAGCCTTTCCTTCTTAGGCCAGAAAGATACAGTTACTCATATTTTATTTCCCAAGTGTAGTGTTTGAAGACCTAAAGCCCACCCAGAAGACTTTCCTGAAAGCCCCCACACTGAATGTACTAGGAAGTAAATAAATAATAAGAGAGTGGGTAAAAAAGACCTCAGTGCCTTGCACACACTAGGCCTTCTATACATTTATTCTGTAAATAAGATTATGTTAGAGGCACTGGCAGATGGACCCCAGTTTATAGTCCTGGTTCGTATTACCTTGCTTTGGATGTTGGTGACAACACTTTTGCTCCACCACATTTGAAAGAAATGCAATCCCAGGGAAGCAATTTCCTTACTTCATTGAGAGGGTCTTGAGCCTAGCAAGAAACACAGGCAGCCAGATTGTTCTCTGAGCATCCAATACAGAAAACTACAGAGCCAGGGAGACAAGGACAATGCTAATATCCTCCCTTTACCCAACACACACACACACACACACACACCTGG
>VBSM01000500.1:2152852-2230928 GCA_008086735.1 Cheirogaleus medius
GCCAGCGAGGGAATGACGTGCAGTCAGGGGATTCTGTAATGAAGTCGTTTCAGAAAGGCTCTCAGGTAGACCTGAGAATGAGAGTGAAAGAAGAGTCCAGGCAGAAAGAATAAAAAATGAAAAATTCCTAATGCAGAAATGAGCCTCATGTGTTTCAAAAAATTAAAAAAAAAATTAAAAATCTGTGTGACTCAAGGACAGGGAACTTGAAGAGACTGGCAAGGCTCCAGGGTCACATTTACATAGGAGCTGGGAGCCATCGCGGGGTGGACATTTTATTTTAATTACAGTGCGAAGTCGTTGGAGGGATTTAAGCAAGGGCTTTACATGAACTCAATGATCCAAATGGACATTTTAAGATCACTGAGGCTGCTGAGTGACCAGCCTGGTAGCAAGGGGAACCACTGTGAGTCTGTGGCAGTGTCCCCAAGAGGGATGATGGTGGCAGCCACTAAAGCGACCACGCCGAGGAGTGAGAGGTGGTTTTGATGTGTGATCTGTTTCCGAGGTAGAGGCCACCAGACTTAGGCAGATTTCAGATGTAAAACGCATGCTCATTTGATGAAGAACCACGTAGACTTCGCTTCCCACTGACACTAACATGGAACTGATTAGTTCTGTCCCTTCCCAGGAATCAAATTCTGATTGAGAGAGGGACCTTGAGTGGCTGAAAGGAAGCCTGAGCTATCAAAAAGACACATCACCTATTATTAATACATAGCGGTAGGACCAAGGGCCATGCCTGCAAGTCCCCGCAATCTCTGAAGTCCATTTTCTCTGACAGTGTCGAAGTTGGGAAGATCAGTAGGTGTCAGCCGGGCCATTCATCATCTCAGAAATGAGAAGACTTAGGAGAGGAGATTGAAACACCTTACCCGGGGGGTTACAGATCTAGTTATCGGTGTGATCACATTTAGAGTCTTGTCCCCTAGCTCTCGGTATCATGCTTTCTTATTGCTTTGTAACACGATAACCTAATTTGCTCCTAATAGACTTGCAATACACAGTGCCTGAAACGTAAGGATTACTCACTCTTGGCCTTAAGGTATCAGTTCTGCCATTGGAAGTTTTAGGATAAGGGGGACATTGTGAGAATTACTCCTACTTGTTCTGTCCCTTAAATGTGAGTTGCCATGAGGCAAAGTCTGTCTTTTGCACAAGGAGAGTAAGATGGAGGAAGAGAGGACGTGGAGGAGTGTGGGGGAAGAGAGATCACAGCAAACAGTGACTAATACCTTTGCTTTAGACTCAGTTACCTTCTGAGTTGACACCCTTGGACATTAATTAACAGTCTTTTTTTGGCTGAAAAAGTATGAACACATGGTAGCCTGGTGCCCTTCTCCTAGACGTAACTCTATTTAAATTCTTTATTTTGGTTGACGTATGTTGCTCTACAATCTTAACTTGGTGCCTGTCACCTAATCCCATGTATAATATTCCACAATTATAAAATGTGTTTGATAAGTGTGAAGCATTCATGTTCACGGTGAAAGCCAGCCTTTGAAACATTCATGTGTCCACTAAGAGAATAGTGGAAAAACAGTCAGGTGGGTCTCACTGGGTTCTTTTCTCATACCATTTGCACTCGCTTCTCAAATCTGGTGCTGATTTTATGTGAGCTTGGACAGACTTCATTCTCAGAGAGGCCCAAGCTTTTCAGTAAAATAAAAAAAATAGGCTGATATTTTATGAAACATTTTTACATCCTTAAATGCAGAAGCATGTTATAAATACGTAGTTGCTGTCATTCTCCAAATATATCATTAGTACCTGGCAAAAATTACACCTTAATAAGTACCAACATGCCTAGATGTCCACACCGTACTCGGAGGATGCTCATATTGAAGCTAATTTAGCACCTCAAGCATTAAGCATCTCACATCAGTTGTTTCATCTGATTTCAAGTGTCCAGTGAGCCCTTGGGAACTCAATCCTATCAAAGGGGCTCACAAGGGAGTTGAGACCTCAGATCTACTATGCAAGGGAGAAACAAGATAAGGACTAGATCTCTGATAAAGAACATGAATAAACCCAATCCACTGCCAGTTTGAGTGACTGGCATAGGGAGGTGGCAGCCAGGTAACTGTCATTTTGTCAGAGTCCTGGTATTTCAAAGAGAAGAATTAGAAGCCTTCTGTTCTTCTTACTGTTATTTCCACATGCTCTGCTTCCCCCTCCGTAAGCAGTCTACCTGCATTTGTCAACTTTGAAAGCAAAAACAAGCCTGGGCGCGGTGGCTCATGCCTGTAATCCTAGAACTCTGGGAGGCCGAGGCGAGTAGATAGCTCAAGGTCAGGAGTTCGAAACCAGCCTGAGCAAGAGCGAGACCCCTTCTCTACTAAAAAGAGAAAGAAATTAATTTGCTAACTAAAAATATATAGAGAAAAAATTAGCTGGGCTTAGTGGCGCATGACTGTAGTCCCAGCTACTCAGGAGGCTGAGGCAGAAGGATCGCTTGAGCCCAGGAGTTTGAGGTTGCTGTGAGCTAGGCTGATGCCTAGCCCAAGCAACAGAGTGATTCTCTGTCTCAAAAAAAAAAAAAAGAAAGAAAGCAAAAACAAAGTCGAATGTGTATCCTTGATGCATATTTTGAAGAAAGAGGACAGAGATAATTCAAACGATATTCTAATTATAACCTAAATACTTATCCCATTCATCATTTCCTCTCCTGTGTCCCTAAACCCCAAATACTCACTTTATCTCTCTGTCATCTTGAAGTAGAACTAAAACCTGTTGAGGATAAATATTTTCATGAATTAACTATTTTAAATATGGTAGCGTGGACCTAAAAAGGTAATGAAATTGGATAGACAACAAATACAATAAATCCTTGTGTGGAATGGAAGTCCAGGTTCTCGCTCTGGTCCTATTAGGATCTTCCCAGGCAAACATCCGGAAAGTCAGGGTTTTGTTGTTTGTGTGTTTTGTGTTTGTGTTTTGTTGTTTATGTCTGTGAAATGGGGATAATAATAATCACGATAGCTGACATTTAATGAGGTCTTTTCGTATGTTAGACACTGTGCTAAGAGCTTTACTGCATTATCTAATTTAATCTTCACAACCAGTTTATGAAATGGACATTTTTCAAGGAACGCAAATGAAGTTTAGTAGTCTGCCTATGGTCACAGCCGATACTTAGTGAAGGGAAGATTCCAACCCAGGCAATCTGTCTCCAAAGTTTATCTTTCTGTATTGCTCAACTGCTTGTTGGAGGCTGAGTAAAAAACCCTTTCGAAGCCTGGAAATGCAAAATGCTCTAGATAAGAAAGGTTGTGATTATCATTTCTATTTTTTTTTTTTTAGTGGATTGTAATCTCAATAAATATTGCATTATCTAAAAGTTTACTTGGCGAGGTCTGAGATAGTGGCTCTTAGAGGTCAGGCAGGGCTGACTTCAAAAGAACTTGACTTTCTCCTTCCCCGTTGTTGCTTGGGGGTAGGTAGGGTGGTTCTGGGACTTCTGCAATAGAGTTAGATATATGAGGGATAGACAATGAGAACACGTGGCACTGCTGCATAATGCCAATAGATTAATTAGCATTTAATAAAATATGCATGGAATATTATTTTATTATGTGCAGCATTTAAAACAATACACATGCATGCCCATATGCATGCACACATACACACACACATATTTTTTGGCCTTTCTAGAGGAAAAAAAAGCCTATTTCTGTGCCTCATTCCTTCATGCCTGTCTTCTAAGAGTTCCATTTCTGCCTATATTCTCTTGGTAACCAGATTTGATTTTGGTGTTGCTAGAGAGCTGTACAATTGGAACGTTCTGGTGAAGGAACACCCAAGGAGGCAGGAATGGCATTATTTAAAGGAATTGATACATACCATATAGGTTGGCCGATGGACCAGCCAACAAGCTTAGCTGTTTGCATTCATTATCTCATTGAATCCTCACTTCAAGTCCCTGCATTAGGTATTGTTATCTCCATAGCACAAAGAACGGGGAACTCAGAGGAATGTAAGAACTTTCAAGGTCATTCACAGCAAAAATGCTTGAGTTCGGATTCTAGCTCCATCTCTTAGACCCTTACACCATGTACTTTTTCTGCTCTACCAAACTATAGCCAATGGGCCAAATCTGACTGCAGCCTAGCTTTGTAAATAAAGTTTTATTAGTATTATTATTGGAATACATCCATGCTCATTCATTTATGTACTGCCTATAGCTGCTTTTGCAGTACAACAGCCAAGTTAAGTAGGTGCAACAGAGGCTATATGGCCTGCAGAGCCTAAAATTTTGACTGTTTGGTACTTTATGCAAAAGTTTTGCTGAACCCTAGGCAACAACAAAACATGATAGATTCAGTTCAAATAGCTTATCTCAATGTGCCTACATTTTTACCTGTATCTCCAAAATCCAACGGGTATAGATCTATAGATGTACTGTCTTAAGCCCAGCTTCCTCTGAATGCATTTATTTGGTACCAGGAGGCGTGAAGAAACCTGAATCCTAGACAGATCTCTTATAATGAGTCATGTTTAAGAGGGTTCTGTTCCCCTTTGTATTTCTAGAACATGTTTCTTTCGTAGATATCAAAGTTCTTTCTCAACCTGTTCATGTAGTAGGCAGATGGAAAATAAACATCCTTTTGGCAGAGATGAGAAAGGAGTTTTTCGCTCTTGCAGAGCGAGGCGCTGGTTGGCTCATGGCTGAAACCCTTTTATGTTATCCACCAGTTCTACGTAAGAGTGTAAGGACATAGGAATGAGGTCTTTGGCCATCTGGATCTCCAAGCTCAGATTTCTGAGTCAGGTTTGGGGTTCCATCTATACTAAGGGTTATGAGGCCCACAGATGGCACCAAAAGAGCAACAATGCAACGAGGACCCCCTAACTCCTGCCTGTTTGCCCTGACCTCATAGGCATGGGCAGGGTAAGGTGAGAATAGGCATGCCATAATCTCAATTTTTAAATTTATTTGCAACTAAGTTGCATTGTTGCAGAATAGATAAAGGAAGGGCAGAGACATTTTAAAAGGGATTTTGTGATTTCCAAAGTACAAATATGGAAGTATTCATGAATTCATGAGTAAACTATTACAAAATATTTTTGGAAAAAATATTGCCATTTTATTCATGGTAACCCGTGGAATTCCAACTAATTTATGCTATGTAAAAGTAAGGACCTATTTGAGTGAATGTTTAAGACACTAATAGTATATCAGTTTTAAAATATTTAATATCAAAAGTGCTTGAAAGTAGTGTTTGTTGTGTCAAGTTTTGTAAACATCTGCCTTGTAACTTTTAATACCATTCGTTTTCTCATAAGCCTCCCCTTTGTGTTTTTTGTTTATTAATAATGTCAGAGATTGTGTCGGGTCAAGCCCATTTCCAAGTCATCTGAGTTCATGTTCTTGTGTTACCATGTTTTCACGAATTATGTATCCAAAAAACTCCACACACTGGGGCAGAGTCAAAAATGTCTAAGTTAAGCAAAAACCATGTTGAAGCATTACAGCCAACATAGTTGTAAAAACCTTTGTGCTCTATCATGGGCAATTTTAATAAACATGGATGTCTTGTTTCCCAGAATACAGCAGATTGACGATCAGACATTAAAAACGAAAGCGTTACATCAAATTACATCTAATGAAAAATAGAAAGCAAAACTTATCCTCACAAGAGCTAAGATGTGTTGACTGTTTATGCCATCCCAGGCACATTTTGTGAGCATTTCGTTTGTACAGCAACCCTTTTATGTTTCATGCTGTTGTTACCCTTTTTAAGTAGGAAACTGCTGTTCAGAAGGTTTAAGTAACTTATCAAGTCTGCACAGCTGATAAGAGACAAGCAGAAGGGTGCACAAGCACCCTTAATGTCAGTGCTGTGTTGCTTCTCCTGAAAATACCACTCTCGCCTCTCCCTTGTTCTTGATAATGTGAAGTATTGATGTTCATAACAATGACCTTAGAATTTCAGCTTATGTTTCCTATGTCATCTATAAAAATATAGGTAAATATTGGTGCATATCAGAAAGATTTCACATAAATATGGCTACATGAAAGTAGATTTATCTTTTTTAAAAACAAACAAGCGTGCGTTTTCTAGAAACTTCGCTGACACGCACCACTTCATTCCCTAACAATGCAGGATAAATGAGGTGTCACCATGGTGCGCTTCAACAGTGGATGGGGTTATATTCAAACAGGAGGCATTTCAGCTGTACAACACAGAGTTGGATGATTAACGAATACTAATTGATGGTGATGAGATCTTTAAGAATAAGAAAAATAAGTTGTCTTCTGGAAGTGTTTCTGGAAGCTTCTGTTTTGAGGTTGTGGATAGACATGATGGTTTTACAGTTCCAACATGATCTGTTCTAAAGAGGAAAAGTTCAATCAACCATGTCATCTGCATTTTACTGAAGAGCCAATCACACAGGACTTTAAAACTATTTTGATGGCTTCTTTTGGCTATCTTTAAATATATCTTGCAAATATTAATAAAAACCTCAGACAAAAGTATATAACTAATATTTGGTTTAATTTATTGTCAGCTTTTATTTTACAAATTTGATCCAATGTATTAAGCCATCTTTGTGGTCATGAATGCTTACTAGAAAATAATATATTTAATTTTCTAATTATATGTGAAGTTCAGAATCAGCATAAGTTGATATTTTTCCATCTTCCAGTTTAGAAACCTACCGTCAAGTCTTACCTGGACTAGCAAATGTTTCATAATAGAAATTTAAACATACTCCAGTTTTGTTTATGCATTCGCTGATGTTCTTTCCTGCTGTGAACTTTAGAAACTTTTAGTGTCCATTTATTCATGACACACACAGCCTCAGTGACCTAACGGGCGGATTTGTACGACCATAACCTTGCTGGCTTATGTCAGCCAGAAGTGAAGGGGGAGATGATAGTGGTGAGTCTGTTTTTATTACTCGAGGCTTAATCATAGTGAATCAGAGGCTTTTGCTGAGAAACCTTTACCATCTCATGAAAGATTCACTTACCAAATATGTATATATTTCTGCTTTTTTAGGAAAATTGTTTAGGCTCTAATTGTGAATATGTGAGACATTGTTGAAAAATTTAACAATCTTTTTCTGCTACATCAGATGTCAAACCATCATGAGTTCAGTAGTATAAGTTCATCAGATTCTTTAGGATGTGATTTTAGAAATTCAATCCTGGTCGTAAGGGGTCCATTAGCAGAAATCTGCAATATATGAAATTGAGACTCAAAAAATGCTCCATTTTCCATGCATGTAACTGTCTTATGGTGGTGCCAACCTTCATAGAGAGGGTATTGTAAAGCCTAGTAAATCCTTCAACACAGAGTAGCTGCTATTTCTAAACCTTGGTCACACATCATATTATAATTACCAATGGAACTTAAATATATGTCCAAACTCCTCCTCGGAATATAAGAAGGTGAAACTTGTGTAGTTAGCATTACTGTAATTTTAACTGTACCCATTTGGGTTCTTAGAAATGATAAATGTTTTGTTCGTGTGCCTCCCTCATCTTGGGGCAACCCAGTTTTATGCACTTGAAAATTCTATTAAAAAAGAGCCACATCTTAGCTCTATAGAAAACACCCCAAATTTCTCTTAGCAATTCAAAATATAAAAAGCACCAGGTTTATTATTAACCATTAATTTAGTAGACATTTAAATTTATTAGACAATCAATATATTAAATATTCTGCTGCTCAGAAAAGATTAAGACCTGACCTAGAAGAAGGAACTCTCTGAGATCCTATTTCTCCGGGAGGCCTGCCAGGGGAGATCCTTCCAGCGTGGTTTATATACAAGGAGCTAGCTCACGAAAATGTCAGTATTCTAAGAATCATGCATTTAATTGACCAGAACTGAGATTTGGCCTCTCTATAACTTCCTCTGCTGGTGACATACACCTTATTTCTGCTGATGTCCGTGTTGATGAAGGTTCGGAACCATCTGCATCCCACCTACCCTGAAAAGGGAAGTTCATGGCAAAAAAAGATAAGATAATAAATGTCCATTTAGTTCTGGGTATACATGTTTTCCTTGCTCTGGGATGGTGCAAAACAGCTGATGCTTTGAGGGAGTAGTTAGGTTATATTCTTTCTGTTGGCTGGAAGTACGTGTTAAAGAAAGGCCTGGCTCCAGAGATCTGGAAGTCTGGAAGATGGTCATGTAAGCTGATCCATGGAGAACTCTGTCTTCTTCAACTTGACATTGAGTGCTTCATGTCTGAGTAGTGGCCCTGCAGATTTTCTGTTTCATTGGTTTCAAAGTTCCAAGACCACGAGGAAAATCCACATTTTGGCTGCTACCCTGCAAAGCAATTAGTTTGATGCCTCAACCATTCCTATATGGGGTAGGTAGAGTGACTGTCCTAAAGGGATCCCTCCTCCCAGTGCCTTCTCAAGCTTGTACAGGGACCCAAAGGCTCATAATTTCACTATACCACAATAGATGAGTGTTTTTACATTTCAGTTAACATTAAAAGTAATATATTCACATGGTAAACTCAATATAGAAATACATATATATCTCACATGAAAAACCGTGCCCACCTCATCTTACCCTTTATTCCTTGTCCTTAATTCTATTGTCTTAAACAAATCACTGTTAACATTTGTTATATGTGTGTCCAGAAATGCTTTGGGCAGCCATGATCATGCATATATACGCATATCAGTAGCTACAGCTAGATAGCCAGCTCACTAGAGCCCTTGAGTAGAAGTAGGATGATTCCTCAAAAGGCATCTACCTCTTTCTTAAAGCAAATATTGGGGGGGCATCTTCTGGGAAAAAATATTTAGTTTATTCTGTTCTTCATTTAAATAGCATATCCATGGATGGATCTCTTCCTCTCCAAATGTGTGAATCTGGAACTCAATGTTATTTTACAGGGACTTGTCTCTCTCTCTCTCTCTTCTCTCTGTTTTGATGCTAAGTTCACTAACATAGGAATCCTGCAGGGTCTTGAATATGCTCCCCAGGTGACAAATATTCTCAGTCCATATTAATAAAAGTTCAGTGTCACTCACCTGCCCCTCATATAACAAATCGATGTAGGCATCTCAGATTCCTAAACTCTCTTCATTCACACCTCATAGCGTGATGAAATTAGAGTAAGTTCATGCAATCGGAATCCTCTCTAGTTGAATGTACTTGTTGCTTTTCCAAGTCCTTTTAAAACACAAAGATCTGTAGCCATGTGTCTGTAGACAAGACATGGTTTTAATGTTCTGCATTAAATAAGTGGAGAAAGGTTAGACAAAACAGTGTCTGGAAGATTTCATGCTGGGAGGGTGATGAGGGTGTTGGGTGACATTAATGAATTTGAAATGGTCGTGACTACGAAGTTGGGTTTAAAATGTTATTTTCTCAAAGAGAACAAAAACTTGAAATTCTGTGTGCATGAATCTTGGACAACCTTTTCAAAGAGAGGCTATGTATGGGCAACTCTGGTGGGTACACATTTGGTGTTTTAGGATTTACCTAAACTGTGGACTATGTTTTGTTCGTTGTCCAAGATGCCTCATAGTAAATGGATTCTAACCCTGTGGGTCAGTCTTTCGCCAGTTACTGCAAGGGGGATTATTTGAGTGGCTTCGCACACCCACTTTCCTCTTTCCTTTTAATTATCACTGCACAGCTAATCCTAGCTCCAAAAATCAATTCCTTTCTCATATCTCCTTACACATCCTCTTTAAGCTCCTTCTGTTTTCTTCATCTCACTTCCATCTCTTTCCTGGTTATTTCAGGAAAACTTCTTCTCACACTACTTTCTGGTTTATTCCATTTTATGTCTCTTCTTATGACCATAAAATAAAATTTGTCATGAACAAAGACAAGGGTTTGGAGGATGTTTCTAGAAATTGTTTTAAGTAGCAGGAAAAAACTGATACCATGTTTTTCAGTCAAACTATTAACAGATATTGCTCTGCATTGTGCAGGATGAATGATTTGCTCTTTCTTTATATTTTTATGTAAGTATAAGTTGTCTACAATCTCAATGAATTACATTTATATTCAGAAAACATAAAAAAATTCGTTGTAGTCACTTATTCAATTTAATAGTGTCTTTTGGCATTCTAACTATAATATCAGTATCATTTTCTTGCTATAATATTTTACATGTATAGATTTTAGCCATATAATAGGTGAAATAGGCCTTGTTAATCTAGACTAAGACATTATCATTATCTATAATATATCTTTTATGAGACTTTGCATTGCAAAATGAAACAATTGTTTGAGAAGTTACATTTTTAAAAAATCCAGTTCATATGTTACGTTAGCATATTCTAAAGGTGATTAATTTGCAAGGGATAGATTAGATTGAGAAGGGAAAAATAATAGTTCATAAAAGGCCCCCAGACTTTGAGGGCAAAGTCTAAATATCATGTGTCTTTTTATCCTAGCAGAGTGCACTTAGTAGGTGTTAAATAACTCTGTGTTGGAAAAAGGACTTTGTGAGTGAATGAAATAAACATCAGAGGCATTGGTTTCCTGTGCTTTGAATTACACTTTTGGGTCGTGCTGTCTCCTACAAGCCAGTTGAAAAATAGCCATTGACTCACCAAGTTCGCCTGTGTATTTAGGACTACATCAAGACACATGTCCCATCTATTGTAAAGATATGTTGCCAATCCGAATCCCAATGATCTCCTTCTATGTTTCATCCTTAAATGAGTCTGCACCCCTAGGGACAGGACATATCTTGGCAGAGCACATGGATATGCAGATTTCTCTTCTGACCCTTAGTCATCTATGTTTATGGAAAATCACATGTGGCTGAATTTTTTTAATCTGTTTTCCAGATTCCTATACTGGGAATTCCCAATTTTGTTTGTACGGATGGAAAAGAGAACAACAATGTGTAGGAGAACTGGTATCCTCTGAAAAGTATTTGAGATACCACACACACAGAAGGCATAGGAGAGTTCCTTATCATTTTCTTATATCTCCTTGCAAATGTTTTGGGAACTTCGCAGAGTGTTTCTGGATAACGAGGGCTAGAAGTGAGGGGTAGGGCGAGGTATTCACAAATATAGGAAGGAGGAGAAGTCCTAGATGTCCCATATGACACAGATGAGTTGGTTATATGAATAAAATATGAATAATATGCTCTTTGCATGTGAAACAGGCAGCGATTGGAGGTGGCGAAGGAATACACAGGAAAGTCCTGGAGATGTTCAACTGCCAGTCTCATGGGAAGCCCAAATTATTGGTCCTTCCTGAGCCCCTACCTGACTCCGTGTAGACGCCTGGTCACAAGATCCATCAGGGCTGCCGGGCCCATGTTGGCTTTCCTCTTTAGCCAACTCCTTTCTTCCTCCCTGTCTGCCCCTGGTGGATCCAAGTTGTTGCAGCAACAGGATTTGGCTGGCCAGATGCACATTTAATTTCAAAATGGATGCGATAAGCAGATAGCTACGCTTTTTTTTGGTGGAAGTGTTACTTGAATGAACAGTTCTTCCTCCAGGGTTTGGAGGAAATGGGATCAAACATTTCAGCGGAGAGAAATAGAAGGCGTGGGCAGTAGCTCCCCTGAATCTCTTCCCTTGCTCGGAGAGAAAACTTGTAAGGGATTGCAAAACGTCCCCTGAGCAGGCCCTGAGCACCGTCCTGTTTTCTTTCCCAAGCCTGCCCTGTGGCTGCGGAGGATACAGAAAGTAAACACTGCCATAAACAAACAGAGATAATAAATTATAAGAACGCAACAGAATATGTTTTTTTACCTGAACTTTGTATCATTAGATCCAAACATTCCCCTTCTTTCCTTCCAATGCTCCAAAGTGTTGAAGAGTTATGTTTTCTGGTATTAAGAGTTGGATACAAATCCTTTCTCTGTAAGTTCGTAATTCCTGTTGGGAAAATTTGGAAAAGAATTCTTGCCTTCTCACCCAAACAAATGATGAGCTTATCTTTGCTAGTTTACAACTAACAAAGCCCCATTTCTGATTAGACAGAAAAGTGGACAGATGTTGGCTTATATTTAGTTAATGAAGACGTGGCATTTCTCTAACAGACTGAACGTTTACTAGGTAGAATAGCATCGAGCACTGGGCCCAGCACATAGTAGGTGCTCATTAAAAAATCTAATCGAGAGATTTGAGTTCTAATCCCAGATATAAGAGTATTTTCCTTTCTAGGCCACTGTTTCCTCATCTATAAAATAAGGAACATTAGTAACTATTCTATATCATGTACATTATATTCTATAAGATAAAACAACTAATATAGTAATATGATAACTAACTATTAGGGCCTCTTTGATTTTGTTTTGTTTATGATTTTGATTATATATTGATTCCTTGAGGGCAGTGACCACCACATCTGTCCAGATCAGCACTGTGCCTTTCCCATGGCAGATGCTCAGTAAATATTTATTTAATCAGTGCTGTTTGTGTTCAAAGAGAATGTTTAACCTCTTACTGTCTCAGTTCCCGCCTCCCCTTTTGATCTCGTGTCCACTATCAGTGTCCTTAGGTCTCCTGGACTCTGTTCCCAGGAATCTAAAAGAAGTTTTTTTTCTTTTGGTACTCGGAAATGTAATTCCATTTTTTTAGAGAAAATATTTCATATTGAACAATCCATCCCAGGGCGAACTCCTCCCCTTCCCACTTTCACATATACATAAGCATAATCCTTTTCTTCTCTTTTTCCTTAGTTTGTGGTACTAGTATAGTTGATACTCCACTTATTTCTTCTCTAGGATTCATTAACTAGGAGTCCATGAAACCCTGGCAGGACTTGTGAAATGTACAGATGGGTTTCAGAGGATCCATAGTCCCTGATATTGTAGGAAATTTGTGTGCCTTTTTATGGAAAGAGGACTGATAGATTTTTACCAGATTCTCTAAAAGTATTTTGATCCATAAAAGGTTAAGATCCATTCTATTAAATGAGTAAAGTCTAGTCATTTACAAAACTCTACACTCTCCCCTTTGTGGTTGCCTTAATTTCTTTGAAGATCTGTTATAAGATCATAAAGGAACCCACTTTACTTTTGCTAATTTTACCCCACAGCAAGACCAACTTCACTGGTCCACCTCATAGCTTCCAACTCTCTCCATCTGCACGTCCCCATTCCTAATCCACCTGGGGCCAGGAAACTCACAACTCACATCTACCAGGAAACATCCTCTGTACATATCCACGGGCTCACTGTCACCCTCCCCAACAATGTGCAAGTGAATCGCCCTCGCTTAAGCCATGACTTGTAAGGAAGTGATGCTTTGACCACAGTAGACTTGGTGTATGCGATGCTTGTCAAGGACATCGTCCTTACTGAAGTAGAGGCCCATTTGGGAGAATAGTAAGGAATAAGGAGAGACACAGTGATGTCATAGAAGGGGCCTTAAGTAATAATCAGGGACTAACCTTGGGACAGCTGTTAACATGCTCCAGATATTAACGAAGTGCTTCAGCTCTTTAGTAAATGAGTAAAGTCTAGTCATTTACAAAGCTCTACACTCTCCCCTTTGTGATTACCTTAATTTCTTTGGGCTGTATTTTCTCTCTGACTGGGGAGGATGTTGGACAGGATTGTCTGCAGTGTGGTCCAGCTTCAGTCTCTACACTATGTGATTCTGGTTGGCTGACATTGGACTAGTAGTGTAAAGTCCTAAAGCCGTAAAGACCCCACGTTTTCCCACCTAACAAGCAATGGGCAGGAAGTTAAGCAAATTCAACATATTGCACATATAAAGAAAAGAGTCATTTTAATGTATGAAGATCTTATTTCTTCCAAAAATACAGGAGCTATAACTCACTTCTAATTTTTAAGAAAGACAATGAGTTTCGTAGAATTTTACAGAATTCTGAAATAGATGAAAATAGCCTAGGTTTTCTCCCCCACAAAATAATAAATAAGAAGAATAAGAAATTGTACTGGTATCTAAAAGTAATCTCAAGCTATAAAAATTAAAATAGCATGATATGCCATAAAACAGATCAATGAAATAGATTCAAAGTCCAATATAATAATCATTAATAATTTTCATAATGATAAAATCATACCAATTTTGTACTCATAATTAAAATAAAATAATAAAGAAAATAAATCACTAAAAAGTCATTTACATTTTAAAAAAATAATTCTCTATATAATAAAACTATAAAATTATAATTATAAAGCTATAATTTTAGTTATATTATTTTATAACTAATGATTTATTATAATTTAATAATTTTGTTATTACAATTAATAAAAAGAACCAATAGCTCAATAAAAAATGAGTGTAAGATTTGAATAGACACACTTCATCAAAGCTATAGAGATAGCAAAAAAGCACATAAAAAATGACCAAAAACACTAGTGATCAGAGAAATGCAAATTAAAACCAAAATGAGATTCTTCTAAATAGCTATTAGAATGTCTGAAATTAAAATGTGGCAGGAATGCAAAATGGCACAACCACTTTGGAAAACATTTTGGCAACGTCTTAATAAGTCAAATGTACACGTCCTGTATAACCACTCCTGGGTATTTACTCAAGAGAAATGAAAGCATATGTCCACACAAAGACTTGTATGTGAATATTTATAACAGCTTTCTTTGTAACAGCCAAGAGTTGGAAACAGCTCAAATGTCCATCAACAGGTGATTGGATAAACAAATTGTGGAATATACATTACATACAAGGGAATACTACTCTGTAATAAAAAGAAAGGAACAATAGACACATGCTACAACTTGAATGATACAAATTAATTATGCTGCTTGATAGAAGCTAAACAAAAAAGAGTACATGCTGCATGACACAACATTCTGAAAAAAAACAAACTGATTTATACAGAAAGTTGACTCAGTTGTTGCCAAGAGATGGTGGGGAGGATTACCAAGGGGCAGAAGGAAACTTCTGGAGGTGATGAATATGCTTATTACTTTGTGTTGATAGCTTAACAGGTATATATACATATGTCAAAACTCATCAAGTTGTATACTTTATTTTTTAATATGTGCATTTTTGTATATCAGTTATATCTCAATAAAACTGTTTTTTAAAAAAAATATGATATGGTATAAAAGAGACTAATAGAACAGATTCAAAAGTCCAGAACACCAAATATTAAAGGTGGCTTTCCAAATCATTGAGAAAGTGACGATATCAGCGACAATGGCTAACCCTCTAGAATTAAGTAAAATTAAGTTTCTACTTCATACCCTCAGCAGTATAAATTGCATTTTAATTTAATCTAAAGGATAAAAGTAATTATGCAAAAATACACATTGATTTATCTGATCTGGAATGGAAAAAGCCTTTCTAAGAATAAATACAAAGACAATTATTTATAAAGTGAAAAGGTGATTTATTTGATTTCATTAAATTGTTTTAGTGTTTACATCAAAATAAATTATAAAATTAAAAGGCAAATAGCAAAGGGCATAATATTTGGCACAAATGTAGGAGAAAAGGTTATATCCTTGATATATAAAAACATCTTATAAAACAATTCTCATTTCATTGGATATTTCTAGTTTTGAAAGGAGAAATCATATAAACAAATGTTTTATAAAAAATAAGGAAGAAGGAAAGAAAGGAAGGGAGGGAAGCGGGAAGGGAGGAAAGAGAGAAACAGATGAACACAATTTTTAGTGAAAAAGAGATTTTGCCTATCTTCGTAGTGTCTTTATGGGTTATTTTATTTTAATCTCTGTGTTTTTCCATATTTTCTATAGTTCCTACAATGGACTTATATTCATAGTACTATACCTGGGTGATCACAAAAATAATCTAGAGAGTTAGAGAAGCTCAATGATTCAGCACAGTGTTAATGGTCTCCCAGATGGAGGAAGAGATGGGGAACACGTGTCTGTCCTAATAAAGGGGGAGACAAGGTGTGTGTGTGTGTGTGTGTGTGTGTGTTCATGTACCTTTCAGAGAGAGAGAGAGAGAGAGAGAGAAAGAGAAATGAGGAAATTATGATGATTAGGAGAAATCGGGGTCTCAAAAGTGGACCACAGTCTTGTCACTAGACCAAGACTCCCGGGTGGGCAGAGGTTTTGCCCCACTCCTGTGTAAATTCAGACTGCCCAAGTACAACACTGAGAATTGGTGGGCATTTAAGAAATACTTGCTTAGTTAATTGGTGAAAGATATTAAGGGGAAGATTTGATATCACATTCAAATATATGTAGAGAGATGTTAAAAATATTGGCTAGAAGCACTCTTTCTTTTAACTTCTTCTGACTCTCATTTTCCAACCCTTGGTTCAAAACACAAGTGGTTGACTATGTAGTCGACCTGATTAGGCTATGCAAAATCATGAAACATCATCCTAATCTGTAAGGAACTTGGCATCTTGCTGGGAAAATACGCCTCACAGGAAATAATTAGGTAGTAAAGGAAGGCACAGAACTCTCTCTTTTGGCCCCCCTGTTAATATCCTGAACGTTCTCTTGCCAACTTGGCCTTGCTGTGGAGCCCAGTACTGGCTGTGAGGGCCTGGGCCTGTTCTGATGAGTGTTGAGTATCATCTGAGCTGCTACATGGCAGGTAGGAAGATAAAACTAAATATTAGCTTAGATTAAAGCCAATCTTTAAAACTTTTTCTTAGATCATGGAGGCACAGGGTGGTGGTTGGCCAGTGTGGAATTGGAAAATATTTACGAATGCTGCTGGAGGCATGACCTCCTACGACTGACTCTTCCTCTACTTCTCCAACTCATCCATTGGTCTCAGTTGTCTTCGTTTCATCCGGGGCAGAATAGATTCTAAAATGAAGAGATTAGAACCTTCACAGAAGCACACACTTTCAACATCCAAGGAAAAATTTTTGACAAGAAGGCTAGTAAACCATCAGGAAGTCTTTAAATTGCAAGGGGAGAGTTCTTCATTTTAACTGGTGAAAGTAGGTAAAATCCTATGGATTAAGCCAACATGTAAATATGTATTTTTAGAGTCTGCAGTGATCCCACAGGAATGTTTAAATGCTGATTTTTATGACTATGGTTTAAAATCATGGCACGGCCTCTCGGTTTCCGGAAGCCGGCTTAGGAGCGTGATGGTGGTGGTGGTATTGGTCACTAGAACCACTGAGCTTCAGTCCAGACCTTCGGAACTTGCTTGTTAATGAAGCCACAGGATAGAGATTTTATTGTTCCGTGTCCCTGACCAGAGCATTAGTTACAGGTTGTCAGAAGAAAAGAAATAAACAAGCGAGGAAGAAAGTAAAAGATTTATAAAAATCCTCAGGATATATAGTCCCAAACTATTAGCACAAACAAAGGATTTCAAACCATATAGGTAGCAATAGAGAAATAATATCAGCTGCAAATGCAATGCTAAGGTTTTAAAACAGTGATAAATGTTCAGGAATGTACATAATACATCTTCTTCCATTTGCTTTTTGTCTTCACCATAAATAGATATGAGTTAACATGTATTGGAAGATTTATTTCCCTTTTATTGAGCTTACCCAACAAAAGTTGTTTTTTTTTTTTTCCAGCATGTCCTGCTTTTATAAACCAAGATCTATTTTGACATGATTACATAATTGTATGGTCATTTGTGCCCTTCCTCCTCTTCCTCCTCCTTTTTACAAAGTAGAAAGTCTCTTTCTTTCTGGAGCCTGTATAGAATATGTTAATTCACTTAATAGCAATAATAATTTTCTCATGATTAATTCATCTATTTACTAAATTGTTATTAAGGACCTATAAGTTGGGAGCCACTGTGCCAAGTGTTGGGAATAGGAAAATGAATAAGGCACGTTTTTTTGGAGCTTCTTTGGAAGGTTTCAACCTAGTAGGGCATTCAGACAATTAAACAGATAATTTTAAAAGGTAGTATGAAAAGTACACTGGAAAGTGTGGCAGACTGCAAGTTGCCTACCCCAGGATAACATTTTCTCAACTTTTATTAGGAAGAGGACTCTTTAATTGTATCTAATTAAAAGATCGAATCTCCCAGCCTCCTGTGCAGCTAGCTATATGTGGCTGTTTCACTAAGTTCTGTCCAGTGAGATGTAAGCATAAGTGTTCAGTGAAATTTCCAGGAGAGCTCCTTAAAGGGAGATGCCTGAGTCAGAAGAAGGGTCCTTGTAGCTTTCCTCCCATCCTGGAATTCTGATGCAACAGCTGGAGCTACAGCAGCAATCCTGGACTATAAAGTAACCTTGGAAGTATTAGGAGGTTGGGATGCTGGCAACTTTGTGGAACCATCATATCAGCCCCAGGATGCCTCCTGCTGATTTCTTTTACATAAACTTTTGGGCATTTAAGCCACTATAGTTGGATCTCTAACCATTGTAGAAAAAAATAATATCAACTTATAGAATGACATTTATAAGAAAACATGGGAGTGGCTCCCCTTTCTGTCTTGGAGAGAGGTCAGAGATGGTGTCCCTGAAGAAATGACATTTAAACTTGAGGCTTAAGGGGTAAATGAGTCAGGAAGGCATAGGAAAGTGTTTCAAGAAGAAGGAACACCGTGTGAAGCTCTGAATTAGAAAGAAACTATAAGGTACAAAAAGATCAGCATAAGAGAAGCACAGTGGATTAAGAACACCCGGAGATAAGGCTGAAAAATATCATAGATGCTCCATTTTGCAGAGACTTATAGACCATCTTAAAGATATTAGTAGGTAACTGCAGAGCAAAGAAGAGGTCTAGAGTAGAGATATAAATTTGGGAGATACCAACACATACATGGTTTCTAAAGTCTTGGGAATTCATAAGATCACCCAGGAAGAGTATTTAAAGTTAGAAGAGGGCCAAAGACAGAATTCTGAGATTCAGCAATTAAAGATCAAGTGTAAGAGAGCCTCTCACACCTGTTTTCCTAAAAAAAAAAAAAAATGAGACTATCAGTGTAACTCAGTGTCACAAATTCCAAGAAATCACTGGGTGGAGGGTCGGGGTGAGGTAGGGTTTGTTGTGTTTTGTTTCTTGATAGCCACAAGAAGGAATTACTGATGCAAGATTTCAAGGAGGATGAACAGCCCTCTTTGCAGTTTTATCCTACTAGAGAGACTGGTGGGTGGACGATGAATCGAGATAATATTTACAAACAGGATGAGTCTACGTAAGCCCCTAAGATCCTCAGTTTCATTATTTGTAAAATGGGGGGAAATAACACTTACCTTTTAGAGTTGTTTGAAGAGTAAATAGGAGATGGAAAAGGATTTTGAACTAGATCAGGAAGACATACTATTTAATAGTAATCACCTATCTGGGATTCATTTGCCCTTTTAAACTGATTGAAGCTTAGATACAACATTATCACATATGCGGGTTGATCTTAGTATGTCAACCACTTGACAATTAGCAGTATATATCTCTCTCTTTAGTTTTCAAGAATTTTTATATTCCTACACATTGACCAATATTGCCCTATTACAGATAAGTCTAGAGGAACAAAATGTTCCATAATGAAGCTCATTACGCCTAAACTGCAAAGTCTTTTACTTGCATGGTTGTTTCCAATGTCCTGAAAGGAGTCCTATCCATATGTTTACATGCTTACACATGTATGTGAAATTTGCAAGGCAAGATCATTAAACTACAATTAGCTAAGGCCAAAGTCTCCTTCTACTTTCTTTTCAAAATATTCGTCTTGTGTAGGTAGACTTGGAATGGCCCTGGGCATTTTTGGAATCTGACTGATGGAGAGTTGAGTTGGAGATACATTTATTTGCAGCATAGCTGGATGTCTAGTATAGTTATTGCAAGATATTCCAGAGTAGGAAAGGCTTCCAGAAATATGCCACAACCCACTGTGCTGAGTCACGAAGCATCATGTCTGGAAGGCGTAGGGCCAGAGATTGTATGATGATATGAGCGTGTTTTAGTGCAACAAGCACCAACAGTATGTGAGCATTGACCGAACAAGTTTTGAAATGGATGGAGGATGGAGCCAGAATCTCTCTTCTGGAAAGTTCTATGAGGCATCAGATTGGAGGTATGGTGAATAGAGGATTTGGTTCGGTGGATGTCTCGTCAAGATGGAAATTCTGTTCTGTCAAGAATAAACGTAATAATTTAGGCCGGGCACGGTGGCTCGTGCCTGTAATTCTAGCACTCTGGGAAGCCAAGGTGGGCGGATGGTTTGATATCAGGAGTTCGAGACCAGCCTGAGCAAGAATGAGACCCCATCTCTACTAAAAATAGAAAGAAACTAATTGTCCAACTAAAAATATATAGAGAAAAAATTAGCTGCGCATGGTGGCGCATGCCTGTAGTCCCAGCTACTCGGGAGGCTGAGGCAGGAGGATCGCTTGAGCCCAGGAGTTGGAGGTTGCTGTGAGCTAGGCTGATGCCATGGCATTCTAGCCCGGGCAACAGAGTGAGACTCTGTCTCAAACAAAACAAAACAAAACAAAACATAATAATTTAGTGGCAATTATAAATTTACCGAATCGTTTTTTCTTTTTCAATGGGGATTACAGGAAATTAAATTTATTAGAATCCCTATGTTTGTAGTGAACAAACCTTTAATAGCAACCATAGACAATTTGTCTGTAACAACTAACATGGGAATAAAACATAATAGAGGTTTTCGGAAATTTCACAACATCTCTAAACATTTATAAGAAATTGTCAAAATAAGTTGTGAGGTTGAAAGAAGCTTATTTAGGTATTAAAATTAAACATTTAATCAACTATGTTAAAGAACGTTTCTGTTTTCTCTATAGAAAAAGATATTACAAAATCATTATCAGATGAAGAGGCAATTAAAACATATTCATCCAAAAATAAGGCTGGGAGAAAAGTATCACACAGGCATTAGACAGTTAATTAATAAAAATAGCATGTTGTTGTTCTGAATTTTGTAGTGATCGTGGCTTTGGCAGCTTTAAAAATTTTATAAGTGGTGGAATTTCTTCATTTCTATTAAATTAATATTCATTTTGTGCCTCATAATTTGCATTTATAATTTTGTACTCTTCTTTAGAAAGAGGGCTTTTGAAATTATATTGCTAAATATAATTTTATATTATATAAATATAATATAATATATAATTTTATATTATATTACGTTGATACTATAATATATCATGCCTCATAGAACCTGAGCAAGTGTATATGCCTCCATGCTATATTTCTGTTGTCTGCCTAACATCCCACTAGTTTCCTTAACTGTCGCCAGAACGTCCTCAGTTGACATGATCAACCCTTCTCCGGTTGCTGGTGGTTGGGATGGGAAACAAAGCATAAAGGCCATTAAACTCACGAGGTTTTGACTGGTGATTTGGAGGCAGAGCTTGTGCTTCGTGTATCTTTGACATGCACAAGAACCAAAAGCACCAGACTTCATTTCCGAGGATCCTAAATATGAACCCACCTCTGCCACGAGGTGTATGACCTTGAGACATGAACTTGGCGCTCTGAACTTCAACGGCCTTATCCATACAGCAGGTTGTTATATACCTGCCCAGACGGCAGAGCAAGCTTGTGTATATAAACACATTTTCTACTGTAAGGTGCTTTCAAATGTGAAATGCGATTACTCTTCCTCTTTTCCAACATCACCAAGGAGCTGGGGACTCACAGCTGCCCACGTTACTGTCATTGTAGGGAACACCCTGCGCAGGTAAACCACGTGGCACCGTTGCAGAGCTCTGTTATTAAGTTATGTGTCTGGCATTTCTTCAGCAGAAGGGCCGAGTGTAGGAAGGGGTCGGGTGGAAAAGGATGATCACTGGTGGCAAGAGTCTCCTCCGGCCCTCGACTTGCATGTCCTATTGAACCAAGCCCTGCACACAGCCATGAGCCACTTGCTTACCAGGCTGTGCAAAGTGTGTTTTAGGAGCCTCAAACCTTGTCCCCATCCAGCCACAGATAGCACATTCTGGAATAAACATTGCTGTCTCATCTCATTCCATTCCAGATAACATCATGCACCCCTTCTTGATGGGTTTTCTCCAGAACTGTCCGGTTGTCCCTGCCTTTGGTCTATCTCCGACCACAAAGATCGATTTTGCATACTTAGATATTTTACCTTACTTACTCAAGAGGAGGCATTTTCTTTAAGTAGCCTTGGGGACCTCGAGACAGCTGTCCATCCACCCACTTTTAGGGCTGACCACCTTTGGGTGGTTTGCCACTGGGCTTAGGGTCAAATCCAAAATCAAGACCTTAACATGGCCTGCAAGGCCCCATGTGGTCTCATCAGTACCAATTCTTGAGCTTCCTCTCGAGCTTTTCTAACCCCCACTTTGTTTTCTATTCCCGCTTCCAGCTCTTTTCCATCCTCCAGCCTGTCCCTGACCCTGACATCACACTGGCTGGCCTCTGCCCAACACACATCCTGCTTGCCTTCATGAAGCTGCCTCCCACTCACTCTCCGGAGATCCTCTCAAGTGTCACTTTCATGAGGGATCTGCCCTGGTGACACTGTCCTGCTGGTTTGGTTCGCTTCCCCCCTTCTAGCCTGGTACAGATTGTACTATATTAAATTGCTGGCATTATATCATTTTTGACCTACGAAACCATCAATTGTATATGGTTCTCACAGCTCTCTGTGCATTAGAGCCCTCATCACAATTGTTATCAAGTAATTACTTGAGTTTTGATTGCTGTATAACTCCCTGATGGACTGTAAGCTCAGTGAGAGTAGACAACATGGCTATCCTATCTATTGCTGTTTAGCACATACTAAATGACACCCAATACATATTTGTTGAACATCATTTATTCAACAGCACAGGTATGCTTTTTTCAGAGACAGGATCTCGCTCTGTCACTCAGGCTGCAGGGCAGTGTCGTGAACATAATTCACTGCAGCCTCGAACTCCTGGCCTCAAATGATCCTCCTGCCACAGCCTCCCAAAGTGGTGGGATTACAGGTGAGCCACGGCACCCAGCCCAGATATACTTTTTACAGTTTCTACATTCTTGTTATACACAGAATATGCAGTGTTATAGAGAAAAGGGCTATTTAGCAAAATAGTTATTAGGCATTTTATTTTTTTAAAGGCTTTGGGCATAAAATGCCATTATCAGATTACTATTTATTATTTATAAACAATAAATATTATTTATTAAATAATTATTATTATTTAATATGCATTATATTTGCAGTACTTTGGCTCTGATGTTCTGTTTTGGTTATGATACTACACTGTGCCTGTGACATGCATTCTGGGTGTACCATGAGGCTACTAAGATGACCACAATCTTTTTAAGTTTCCGTTTCTCCTAAGATAAATCTCATGCAAAGATTCTCCGCCGAAGAAGAGTGGAGTGGACCTTTCCACAATCTTACGCCAAGTAAATGCTCTCAGATTACACAGCAAAAGGCTTCGCAAAATACTTGAAAAGAAGCAGTTTATAAAGCAGAAGTTATACAGATGCCATGAAAGATCTAGTGAAAAGATTACAGCACAAATGTAACTCCTTTCAAGACAGCAAAAACACTTCATGTGTGACAGACATTCCTGAGGACATTGGAAGCCTGAAGCCCTGCTTTGCAGACGAGGAAGGAATGACAGGTCTCTGATCACAGCAAAGGGGCCCTCATATGACCTATCAAGGGTTGCACGTGCCCCGTGCAAGGCCACAAGACAGAGGGTGCGCAGTTAAATCTGCCCACGCTGCTGATGTTTCAGTCCATCAGTCTGCGTGAGTCTTGGTCATTTGTATTCCTCTTGGTGCCTCACAAACATATGCCTTATAGTCTAAATCTTCAAACGTTTTCCATATGGTAAAAATGTCTTCTCAAAATCTCATTACATGCTGAAAAGTGATGCCTGGTTAACAGCAACTGACA
Source organism: Cheirogaleus medius (assembly GCA_008086735.1). Taxonomy (NCBI): domain Eukaryota; kingdom Metazoa; phylum Chordata; class Mammalia; order Primates; family Cheirogaleidae; genus Cheirogaleus; species Cheirogaleus medius. The sequence continues at coordinate 2,176,537 of VBSM01000500.1, forward strand.
TGATTATGCACCTCAGTAACTAGCCTCTGGAGGCCTCACTTGCTTCATCTGTCCAATGGGAAGAACAGTAGATGCTCCACCCTCCTCACTGCGTTGCTGTATCTGTTGAAAGAATGGCTGTGTACGTACACTGAGATGCATCTATCAGTGCACAAATACAAGGGCTTCTTATAACTCATCACCTGGAGAATTTCCTTCAACCCTGAAGGGATTTGCTTATCGGGATATGGGTATAAAAATATTGGTGTGATTTCTCTAGTGGGAGCACAATGCTCCAAGTAACTGGTTCCAGAGTCTTTTCATAAATGGATGGGTTTTATGATAAATAACTCATGCACTGTGTTAACTTAGCTTTCCAACTAGCCAAATAGGCCTTGTGGAACAAGAGTAGCAAATAGCATTTTAGCAAGTGATAAATAGGGTCTCTTTCTCTCTCTCTCTCCTGTCTCTCTTTCTCTCTCTCTAAGTCTCTCACTTCTTTCTCTCACTTCTTTGAAACGCTATCTCTGTTTTTTAAAAAAATAATAATTTTTCCATTAAAAACAACTAATGGGTCCTTCAAAAATAGTCCAAAAATATAGAATGCAAAGATATAAAAAAAGATAAAGATTTACCTGTAAAATAAAACTGAGGCCAGGTGTGGTGGCTCATGCCTATGATCCTGACACTTTGGGAGGCTGAGGAGGGAGGGTTGCTTGAGGCCAGGAGTTCAAGACCAGCGTGAGCAACACAGTGAGAACTCATCTCTTAAAAAACAAAAATTAAATAAAAGAAAACAGATCAGTGATTGCCAGGAGCTGGGGACAGGGGAAAGGGATTGTCTACAAAGGGGAATGAGGAAACATGAGGGCCTATGGAACTTTTCTGTATTTTAATTTTGGAAGTTACATGACTGTAAACTTTGGTTAATCTTACAGAACTACACACTAAAAAGGATAAATTTTATTGTAAAAATTTTTTTTAAATGGAACAACACGAAAAAGGCAGCTACAGTTCTACCAACCAATGACAAGCACTGTTAATATTAACAATTTGGCATACTTTTAACTAGTCTTTTTCTGTTGTTGTTTTAAAATGTAATGATGATATACATATATATATATCCATAGATAGATGGATAGATAAATAGAATCAACTTTAGTAAAAATATTAATAATTAATTTATGCAACTAGTACAAAATCCAAGGGGACAAAAAAGTACAGTATCAAAAATGACCTTCTCACCCCTTTCCTCGGGCACCTAGTTCCCTTCCAGTTTTTGCATATCTTTCCTAAGACAGTCTATGCATACACAAGATAAAATACACATATACCTCTTTTCTAATACTAATGATAAGCCACCAAATTTGTACTTCTGCATCCTGGGTTTTTTTTTTATTTACTTAACAAAACGTCTTGGAGATTGTTCCAAATTGCACATATATATACGGCCTTATCATTACTGTATTTAATAGCATTTCTGGGTTCGTTGTTTTGTTCCATTGTTCTATGTGTCTGTTTTTATACCAGTACCATACTATTTTGGTTATTACAGTTTTGTAGTACGTTTTGAAGTCAGGTGATGTGATGCCTCCAGCTTTGTTCAATATGGCTATGCACTATTATCTGAAAAAGTTTAGAAATATCCCCAAGAGAAAAAATGAAAAAGTTCATTTTTCTTATGTTATCTCACAATCATTCTCATAGGTTAACATTAATAACTTCTGAGTAGTGAATAGAGATACTGGGCTTAGTTTCCCCACCATTAAAAATACTTCTATTCATTTCTTCACCTGTTAATTTAGGGGGTTAAAGTGCAAAACTAGCTAGAAGACACCTCCCAGCTCTTACAGAACTACCAGTTTTGTATCTTTTGATTTTTTCTTTCTCTCGTTCTTTTTGGCTCAACAGACACTAACTCAAGATTTATGTCCTTGTATATAATAGGTTTCATTCATTCACCCTCTTCCACCTTTGTCAAAAAATACTTTTAACTTTCAAAATAACATGAACTTACTTTAGAAAATTTGAAGACTGTAAAAAATTATGAAAGAGATATTTAAAATCATCCTAACATCTCACTCAGAGATAAGCACTGTTAAAATGTTTATGTATCTCTTTCTCTTTTTTATACACATGTAGCATGTGTACAACTTATAGCATGCACATGTGTGATATATATGCAAACAACGCATAGTAAAATTTCTATCCTGCTTTTCCATTTGTTGTTCTGTCATGTCTTATGCTATTTTGAAAGACTATCAGGGTTGCCAGAGGGATATTGATGAAGCCCTTTGTCCTTAAAAAGTACACTTTTAGAATTTCAGGGGAAGTGGAGGCCATGTCCTCATTACTGCTTACTTCTTCAGGCTTGGGTTTGCTTTGGGTTTGGGTTTTACTTTTGGGGGAGCTCCATTCTTTTTCTTTTCCCCTTGCAGCGGGGCTGCTTCCCCTCTTTAGTCATTCACTGTGCAGTATAGGGGAGGCTGACCCCAATGAGAAAGAAAGCATCTTGCCAGCACTCAAGTCTCATATTTTTTGGTATGTTTGTGCCATGGCATCTCTCTGGGCATTTTCCTGTGCTTTTGCCAAAATCTGTAAAGAATAATTGTACTTTGGAATGCCACTGTGATGATACTGTTCTCTGAGAACAGGTATAGAGAAGAAGATGGTTCCCTCTTGGAACCTGGTCAAGTGGCTCCATGCTCAGTGCTGACCTGTGATGTACTTTGTTGCTTGGGTCTGTCTTTCATGCAAAGGGGTCCCAACCAGGGACCCTGGGGGCATCTTGAGAGAGAAATGCCCAAGTCCACCCTTTCTGGAAGGAGGATAATGTGAAGAGATGCTATTTATTAAAGCCATAGGATGTCTGCCAGATTTTCAAATTTCAAAATAACTTTTTATTTAACCAGTGCTGATCCAGTGGCACTTTTGAAATCCCTTTCCCCTAATTTTTTTTTTTTCCTAATGGAATTTCAGATTCCCACACAGAAGTGGTTTTCTGGCATAAAATACCATGTGTTTGCAACATATCAAATTGGAATGAGGCAGAACTTTTTCAGGTTTTAAAACTCAGAAGGAAGAAGTAAAGATTGCAAAGGTACACTTGAGCAGAACTGAAGGGCTGTGACCCCAAAACAGAAGACAAATGAGACTCAGAGGCAGAGATACCACAAGTGGAGACCAAGAGGCAAACTGCTATGAAAGAAGGGGAAGATTGAAAAATGCCAGTTCAGAGAAAAGGAAAAAAAAAAAACAAAAAAGGACATGGGTCAGGAAAGGTAGAGAGATTGACATGCATTGGTAAATGACAACGGATAAAAATGCAGCTTGCTTTGATGCGTGGAAATATTTTTAAGTGTTTTTGTTGATGTTAGTATGATCGTGTTTTTTCTTTTCCTAAATGAGCTTGAAAATCAGGGAGTGAATAGAAGAAACCAAAGATCAGGGAAAATATTTTTAGAACAAATTCAGGGGAGAGTCATATAGGTTTAAAACATGTATTCTGCACAAATAATGGTATACAATGGAAAATGGAAAAAAAAATTAAGTGGCAGATAATGTATCCAAGCAATATTGGTAGCAAATGGAGTGTTACAAGAGCAAATGATGTTTTGCAGAGCTGAGAGTATGACACTTGTCTTCAATTATTTGAATGGCTATCGGACAAAAGGATTGAGAAAGAAAGAACTGGGGCCAATGGGTTTGTGCTGCGTATTAATATGTTTTGGCTCAATAGAAGCATATATCATCAGTGTACTATTACACTACTCTCATTATTATGATTATCTTAATTAAAACTGCCCAATGATGAAATAGGATGCCTTGTGTAGTAGGGAGATTCTTTGCACTAGAATTGTCTCAGCAAAGGTTGAATGAACATCCGACACAGAAACACGTGACCAGCATCAGGTCTCTGCCAGTGTCAGCATTCTGCAATTGCATGATCTCTATACTGAGTTTTATATGATAAAGACCTGCCCAGTAGGATCATTTTTTAAAAGATAGGCTGAACAAATCAAATCACCGATTTTAATAGAAACTATTCTTTGCCTACCCAATATCTAATCTCCCCAGGTTTCTTACTCACTAAAATTTGATTCTGTTGAAGCAACATTGTACGCAAGTTAAAAAACAACAATAAAAAATCAAAAAACCTCACTGCATTTCTTAACTTGTGTAACAGATAGGGGTGGTCCAGTGACTAGGTTCTAGCCAAAGAGATGTAAGTGGGAATTGAGACAAACTTCAGGATTCCTTAAGAAGGAAAAGTGACATGAAATTGGTCCCTCTTCCCCTTCCCATTCTCATTTTTTCCCCTCTGGATCAGGATCCCTGGGTATGCCTCGACCATGAGACAATTTTAGGGATAAAAGCCTCAAGCTAAGAATAGCAAAACAGAACATTAGAAGGGCTTGGTCTCAAGAGTTCATTGTCCAACTTCCATACCACGCCCGACAGCCGTAAGACTTTCTTTTCTGTTATAAAAATTAAAACCATGATTTCTTTAAGCTTCTATTTTGAGAGTCCCTGTTACTTGCAACTGAACGCAATAGACCTATCAATGTGAGATGTCGTTTACCAAAAAAATTCTTACGATCCCGACTGTAAGTTTTCACCGAGGCTCTGCTGACTCCATAGTGTTTAACAAATTCTGGGCCCTTCATCTGACTTACCAGATATATTATGTACGAAAACAAAACCATCACGGTCTGGATTTCAGAATTTCATGTAAATAATTTAGAACAGAAAGGAAGTAACTATTGGTAGGTTCAGTCTTTGGTGCCATTTGGTGTGTCCGTAAACGTCACCAAATTCCTGCACGCATTTGTGGGAAGTGGTGGAGAAGAAAGGGGGGATGGGAAAGGAAGTGGATGCAACAGTGTAAAAGTTTTCAAAATTGAATACAGGTAAAATAAAGCTCACAGTTTCCCACTGTTGTCTGCATTTGAGTGCAGGGACAAGGGTAGCCCTTCTTACTTTCACTTCCAACCGAAATAGCAAGACACACTCTGCCTCCGGGCAGTGTGGATTATCTGCCACCAGAGCTGAAGTTACAGTCACTAAAATCCCGGTGTCATTTACATTGTTTCTACTGGGAAAGGTCAGGTGTCAGCAGGGACTGTAAGCAAAGAAAAACCCATCCCCTGGAAGCACAAGTCTAAGAGGGGAAACCAGTGACAGCACGTCTCTGGGCAGGATCATTTTCAGGGGTAGCAGACCACGACATCCTGAGGCTTTTTAGCAAAAAGGAAGCTGAAGGACAAACATCTGAAGGAGAAATTAATCTCTGTGAGTAGGTGACAAGCTGCGATAAGCCCTCGGGGTGCGTGTCAGGGTAGCAGCAGATGTTCGTGTGAGAACTATTACTCGCTTCAGGGGAAGCGGAGAGAGGGCTGGGGAAGGGGGGGAAAATGACAAAGAAAAACAAAACAACAAAAGCCAGAATCATCTTTGCCAGGCAGCTGATTTTTTTTTTTAAAAAAAAAGGCCGTATATCCATCAAAAGAACAAAACATTAAAATCCACCCATATGGCAAAGACGTGGTGAAACTGGAATTTTCACCTCTTGACTTTGACAGTGGAAACTCGTTCAGCCCATTCGAAGAGCAGTTTGGCAACGTGATTTCAGAGCCGTAAACACACACACGTCCATTTGTCTAGCAACCCAGCTCTTACAAATATTTCTAAAGAAATTATTCAAAAACATATATTGTAAAAGTTGCATGGTGTTTAAAAGTTGCATGGTTAAAAGTTGCCAAGGTGTTTATGGCAGCATTTCTATGACAGAGAAAATTTAAAACCGAAGGTCTGACATCAAGATAATATTAAGTAAATCAATGTGTGCTAATTTAGTGGGGTTAATTTTTAATATATTAAAAAGTATATTTAACATTGAAAAGATGGGGAATGCTTACGATAGAAAGAATACATAATTAAATCAATTATATGACTTCAAATATATAAGCACATGGACAAAAACAACCTTCAGGGAAAAAAGAATTTTGATATCACGAATGTAGGAGTAACATTCTTTTCCTGCCTTTAAAGTTCTGCTGTTGTTGCTATAATACATGTACAATGTTTTTTTAAGTGAAGTAAAACAAAAGGCTAAAAGGGAAAGTTGAAACTTGACAATGTAGAGATCAACCATTCGGAACCTCTCATTTGATGGATGACAAGTTGAATATTAAACTGTGGTGGAATAGAACGGGTTTATTTCAGTGGAAACAGTAAGAAATACTCATTTTCCCAAGTGCCTATTAGAAGTGCTGTCACTTTCCAGGGACCCAGTACTGAAGGACATAAAAAGCCACGTGTTAGTGTGATCTCGGCTGTTTCTCTGAAATTACCCAGCTTATTTTCAACTGTTCCTTCCCACAGCACGATGTTATTCTACATTAACCAAGTCACATAACGAAGAGAGCATCAGAATGACTCCTTACGGAGAGGGAGGGAAGATCTTATTTTTAGACATCGCAGTAGTTTCAAAAGCATCATCCTCCTTCTCTTGTGCTCATCCCTGTCGCACTTGCTATGGAGGTTATGCAAAGAAAATGGTGACACTTTGGTTCCAGCTGTTGTTAGAAGAATAGCAAATGACCGTGAAGTCCTTTTGGCAAAAAAAAAAAAAAATCAAGCAAAACAAAATTTGGTGATTTCTCACCTTTCTTTATACTTACTGTTTTGCCTCTAAATTCACAGTCTTAATAAGAAAATAATCTCACCGCGAGAACAGATATAGTTACTGGGGAATAGAAATTATGCTTATTGCATGGCTAAGGTGTTGTTTTATTATAAGCTAGAATGCAAAGCTAGAACCAAACCAAGTCTCTGTACTACAGAGGAGCAGAGATCAAGGCATCTTCTGGGGGACAGGGTTGGGGAAGCACCCCAGCTTTCAAAAGGTGAGAGACTCGAACCTGGACCTCAACAGCAGAACTCTTAGACTGCATTTTTGCCTAGATTTAGGAGTGCATTAGCATGTTTAGACAGCCACTCCCCTGTGATACTCTGGGTGAGAAATAAATTCAAGGGATAAGTGTAGAGTTGGGAGGATGGGCGGTAGCCCTGCGATATTTTTTGAATGATAATATACTAAAATCTGTTCTTGAAAAACTTAAGTTGTATATTTGATAATTTTTTTATTTAGTTATTATTAAATATCTCTGGAAATTCTAATTGGTTTCAGCTTTGTTGGGAGAGAAATATAGGCCAGAGTCCAAATGGGCAGACAGTGGGATTGGGCAAGGGGATGGTGGCAGTCTCATGGGGAGGGAAGACTTCCAGTTGCAGAGTCAAGGGACCCAGTGAACTGACTTTGAACTTCTGGAAATTCATCTTCTAAAACTCTTCTCTCACGGAGTTCCGCATTTGGCGACCCTAAGGAAAGCCCATACCTATAGCTCTTCTAGCTAGTTTTCTTCTCACGTTTTTGTCTTCTCCTATTGTGAGGATCTTTGCCTCCTGCTGTATTAAGGAACAGCTTCTCTTTCCATTGTAAGGTGTCTCCACCACAAGTTCAAGGCCATCATGCACCAGCAATGTACAAAACAGCAGCGCGGCTGGTTCTTAAAGACAAGGCTTGACTTATTTCTGTCTTCCCTTTTTTACGGACATGCTCTACTATGAACTTTATTCTTAGCTTTATTTCCAAGAAGAAGGTATTTCTGCTTTCACATTTGCATCTTACGATTCAGCAGACTAACCCAAGAAATTATTTTATCAAATGATCACAAATGGTTTGCTGAAATTATTGAAATCTTTTATTTCTTTTCAAAAGGATATTTAAAAGCTTATAAGAACAGGTATAACAGTAAAGCTATAAAATAAAATAGGAACCCCAAATCAAAGGTAAAAATAATCTGAGTTGAAAGATCATGGATGGCTAGCACTATCCCTGGCTATTGTCTCTTGTCTTTTGTTTTTGATTTTTGCTTTTTAAGAGAGAGTGTCTCGCTCTGTCACCCAGGCTGGAGTGCAATGGCACGATCACAGATCACTGTGGCCTCAAACTTCAGAGCTCAAGCAATCCTTCTGCTTCAGCCTCTGGAGTAGCTGGGACTACAGGCTAGCACCACCACACCCAGCTAATTATTTTTTTATAGAGATGGGGTCTTGCTATGTTGCCCAGTCTGGTCTTGAACTCCTGGCCTTAAGGAATCCTCCTGCCTCGGCCTCCCAAAGTGCTGGGATTACAACAGGCATGAGCCACCCCACCTGGCCATGGCTGTGGTCTTTTGTCTGCCCTGTGTGTTTTCTTGTGCTTTTTTTTCAGTTCATAGGACCCTTTTTTCTTTGAGGAGCCCCTTCCCCACTCTCTGCCTGGGGCTGTCAATCAGCACACCCCATCACTTACCCCTCTGCATTGGACCCCATCCCCTTGACACTGCTGCTGTCCGGAAGGTGGGTACCTGGCCAGTGAGAGTCATGACCAATGAGAGTCTTCCCAGGGGTCGATACACAGACTTTGGGGTAGAAGTGATTGCCCACCAATAAACTCTAAGATGCTAAGCTGGAAAGAATATGAATCAATAGCCACCGGCCAGCTTCCCTGCTTGTAAGGATCAAGCCTGTCTCCAGTGGGAGGAAGGAAACTAAGCAGAGAAGACAGACACATGGAGAGAGAGCAAACCCTGTGTGCTGAGTGCTGGCTTCTGTCCCCGAGGGCCTGAGGCCTGGTTGCTGCAGCTTTTAGATTCTGTCCCGGATCCAAGAGTCCTTCCCAGCAATGACAGCAAGTAGACTCCCTTCTTTGATTAGCGAGTCTGAGTAGGACTCTGCCCCTTAAAGTAGAAAAAGTCCTAATTAATACATCTTTCATTATTGGAAAGGAATCAGAATAGCAATTTAACAAGGAGTCCATTTTACTTCCTAAAATTAACTTTGAAAGAATTTTCTCACCTGGGACTTAAGAGCCCGTATTGACTGATGTAATGGACGATGCCCTCAACCACACTTTTACAGTAAATGCAGAAGTGAATGTCACGTGATGGCTTCTAGAGTAAACCTTGAGTAAAAGCCAAGGGTATTACGTTAAAGCAAAATCGAGTTAAAGCCATTCTGTAAGAATTAGCCCAGTGTGCATAGACTGTCCAATATTCCAGTGGTCCAACTCAGCCACAGAACCTTCCAGAAGAGGAAGGATGCTCTGTAACTCTGAGAGTCCATCTTCCTGTGTCCCTTTCTGTCCTTATTTACCCAAACTTCTGAAAAAGGTTGAATAACAAGTGTTTTGAGATTCTAATTTCCAATCAGGAATGGCATTTTCTGTTACTGAATGAGAACTGGATCTACATGCTTCAGAGACTGGGTGAAATTAGGGGCGTGTAAATAATGACACTGCTTTTACCTGAATATAAGACCACCTGCCTCTGCCCAGAAGGGAGCCACAGGGCCCTACAAGAATACAGATATTTTTCTAGCAATCAGCTTTGGGTTCTCAATAGCCTGAGAGCAAGTCATCAATTAGATTCTCAGAGTCATAGAGCAAAATGGTTTTAACTTGAAATGTTTTTCAAAATAGGAATTTGTAGTTACCTGCTGTGAAACAGAAAGACCACAGAACAATTTGGGTTCCCAACATGCTCCTAGGGTGAATTAGTTTTGAAATGTTCTTTTCCTTCGTTCCCTCCTTCGCAATTCCACCTCGAATCTGAACCAGTGGATCTATCAAAATGGCAAGATCAGAGAGTCTGCGTAGAAATGTGTTTTCGTTAATCATGGCTAATATCAAGCTATTCCTTCTCACAGAAATCAGAACTAATCCTCTCTTGACATCATCTCTGATGCGTGTCTGGTTTTGACTGCCATTACATATCCAGTGCTTTGCACAAACTCTCTGTAAATATTTACTGAACTAATGAGTGAATTAATTATTGATGTGATAGAATTAGGTTCATATTTTAAAATGAGCACTCTGAATATATTCTGGAAGTTGTATTGGGTGAAAACAAAACTGGAATTGGGAGTCCAGATAAAAGGCTATATAGCCATCCAGGTGAGAGGGTGTCTCATGGCTTGAATTAAGGCGGCAACAATGGGAAGTGAGAGAATCGAGGTGATTTGAGAGATATTTAGAAGGTTGATTAATGACATGAAGAGAAAAGAGAGAATGAACGAGGCTAGCTACAGAAGTAATGGGACCCATTGGAAATGAAAATGCAGTCTCTTGTTCCAAAATGATTAAGAATTTCAAGACAGTGATAGCAGAACATCAAACTGTGCAGTTGCTCAGGACTCCTACTCATAAAGCGAGCTCTAAGAATAAAACATTTTTTATTCACTATGCCAGGGACACTTGCATTCGTTCATTGAGTGCCTACCATGTCTCAGGCACTTAGGTAGGCATTTAATTTTACCTAAAAGCAATAACACGGGATTAGAATAAAAGCTCAAATGAAGAAGAAACCAAACATAGCTCCATTGTACACCACCTAAGAGAGTTTTCATATGCAGGGGACTATTGCTGTTTGCCCTGAAAGGGTATTTGAATGCAAATTTTGAAGCATTTCAGTAGCTTAAAATGTATATCCTTCATTTTTTACAACTTAGCATATAGCTATTTTCCATCTACTGTGTCAAAAAGCCAATGAAAGCTCCATGAAATCTCCCAACATTCTCAAGTTCAACTTGACACATAGTTTTTTTCTATAGAGTAAAAGAGACTATAAAATAACACCAATCAATAGAAGAATGATTATGCCTTAAAACCACTTGACTCTTACATAAGATGCTACTCTGAGATCTGCAGACCTGCAAACAGTGAAGATGACAACTTACTTTGTTAATGGGTCCTTAGCCCTTGATGGCCTTCCTCGATGAAATTGTATTATAGCACGAACTGGGTCCACCCGCCTCCCTCAGTAGCAAGAGAATAAAACTATCTTCTGGTCACACATGGTGAATTAGTGGCACCTTGGCAATTTTGAAGGAATTAGCCTATCAATAGAAATAGCAAAGGAATGTGAAAAGGACAAATGGGAACATCCCCTAGCCAGAGTATTTGCACGTGATTGATTTAATGGATTTTAATTCAGCATTCACTGAGCTCCTACTTACTGGATATCATCCATCGTGTCAGGCCCTTCCACGCACCCACTGAGTAAAATTCTCATCGTAAGATTAACATAGACCATGTTGCTGAAGATAGCAGTAAACCCTTGCAGATGAGGGAAGTTCAGGTTATGGAGGATAAAGAGGTTTGCCCAGGGTTGTGTAGCTGGTGATTGGTAGATCTAGAACTTGAACCTAGATCAACTACATCTCTATAGCAACACTGTCCTAAGCTTTCTGGATGCAAATTTCTGTATTTTCAAACACTTTGTTCCTGGAATTTCCCCTGATTTTCCTGTATCATCAATACCCCTTTCTTCTGGATCGTTCCTTACAGCCTGTAGATGCGTTCCAATACCTCTCACCTTAGAAAACAGAAACAACACAAAACAAAACCCCTTCCTTGGTGCACTGCTATTCTCAATCTCTCTGCTCCCTTTCACAGCCCAACTTCTGGAAAAAGCCATTTGTCATCACCCTCTCTACTTCCTCACCCCAGTCTCTTCCTGGTATGTTTCCATTTTCACCTTTTCGCTTCTGCCTCCATATTGCCAAATCCAAACAGCCCCCTCTCTGTTCTATGTTACTGTGTCTCTGGCAGTATTCGACAGAGCTGGCCTCTCTCTTCTGCTTGGAACACTTTCTTATATTTGGTCACCTGTCACACCATATACCCTTGGTCTTCCTCCTACCATTCTTCTTGGTTTTCCTTTTACCATCTCTTACTAGATCCTTCTTTTAGAATACTTTTGCTGGTTCTTTCATCTTTGCTTGACCAATGAACATGGAGCGTTTCTGGAAATCTTTCTCTACACACTCTCTCTAGGTCACCCTCCAGGTGGTTGGCTACCTGTGTGAACCATGTATCTATGACTTTCAACCTTGACCTCTCCCCTGGACCTCAGACTTGACTACCCAACCACCTTCTTGAAATCTCCACTTGGATGTCCTGTTGATCTCTCAAACTTCACACTAACACAACAGAGACCTTCATTTCTCTCCTCCAATCCTGGTCAACCTCTCAGTCTCCTATATCTTAGTAAACAGCACCACCATCCACCCAAGAACCTCCAGGCAAAAATCTGAGAGTTATTCCTCCTTGCTCCCATATCACCATATGAAATCATCAGCATGGCCTGTCACCTTGACCTCTAAAACATTTCAAGGCTGTTCCCTTTTATCCACATCTGTTTCTATCTCCCAAGTTGAAGCTACCACCATATCTTACCTGGGCTATACATGGTCTCATAATTTCAACCTCATTGGCCCTTTTCTATTTCTTGATTATTCCAAGCAGTTCGTTTTTAGCTTAGGTAACTGTTACCTAAGGTCACTGTTTTCTCTACCCAGAACACCCTTCCCTTGATCCATGCACAACTTGCTCTTTCTAGTCATTCCATGAAAATACCTTTGACTCAGAAAGGCCTCAGCCAAGCACCTGATGTAAAGTAGCCCCACAGTCATGATGATCACATTCATTCTCCAGAGCTCTTGTCGTCGTCTGATTAAGTTTGTTGGTTTGTTTATTTGTTTATTGTCTGGAATATAAAGCTCCATGAGGGCAGCTGTGTATCTTGTTCAATGGGACATCCTGAACACTGAGACAGAGCCTGGCTCAATAAATATACTCTTTGATAAATATTCGGTAACAAATTATGTTGCCTTTTAAAATAATTCTTGTGTTCTTAGTTACATATTAGCTGTATCTAGGAGACTGATAATAAACCCTTCGGAACCAAATTAGCTTTTATAATTATATTTAACCCTCCTAAATAATAACTTCTGAATTAACGACAAGACAAATAAGATTGATACGACTCACGACTGTAAATCAGCTATGGTTAAATATATCCATAAACAGTAAAAAGTAATCAAGAAAACGTTATGAATTTGACCTTTCAAATTATGACCTAGTTACAAAATACAAATAGAGAACAGTTTCTCAAACATGATTGAAATGTACTTTATAATTAAAAATTAGCACAATAATCTAAAACTCAAATGTAGAGAAAGTAATAGAACATATTTGACAAAATATAGACATCTAAAAGTGAAAAGTATTTTAAAAGTGAAAAAACTTCCTGGAGGGTTCAAACTATTATACAGGGTTTTTCCCTTTTAGGCTCTAAATGACATAAATGAGATGATAATAATGATAATAAAAATAAATTAACTCTGAGTTCTTGTAATTCAGAAGATACCATTCTACAGTGTTTGCATGAATCGTCACATTAATCCTTGCTGCAGCCCTCGGAAGTAGATATTATTATCATTTCCATTTTTACACATGAAAATTGAGATTTAAAGAGGAAAAATAACTTTCCAAGGTAACCAAGTTGGTAGGTGGCAGAATTCAGTTCTTTCAGAAGAAATAAATAAAAATAAAGATGGGGTCTGGTGGGAAGTGGTAATTCTAGTAAACATTTATGTAATAGTTCGTACTTTTTTATAACTGTACAAATTATGCAATCTTTGTAAAACCAAAATACTTTTGTGCCTTTCTGGGTTTAGAAAATGATGTCTTTTGGAGCTTAGGAGCTTGGATCTTGTCTAAAGAAAGGTGTTTGACCAAGGAAAGTGGCTACTCTTTAACTGGGCTGTCATGCCAAAGTGATTCCCTTACCCATGGGAAGTCTCACCCTGGGGAAGTCCTATCTACCTGGAGATAAGATTCAGGTTGTTAATCCACTTGGGTAAATATGGCTTGATATTTTAACCCATTCACTTGTAATACTATTCATATTTACCACCTAAATTTTGTCTACCAGACTACCCAGGAATAGACTTAAGTTGCAAATGGTCACAGCTGGACCTGAAAACCTAGATGGGTAAAACCAGTGGAGCTCTCCTTAGAATGGTGAGGAAAAGAGGTCCAAATTGTGACTTCAACTGATTCATTCAACAAATTCTTCTTGAATCTGTACCATACACTGTTCGAGACATGAGAAATTCAGTAGTACATAAGCAGAGGACAAACTCACTGCCTTCACAAAGCTTACATTAATAGAATGAAAGGGTTTATGTATTTAAAAGAGAAATACATTTTTAAAAAATTCAGATAAGAATAAACATTTTCTTTCATTTCAAAAGACTACATGTTACAGTGGGACTAAAGTCATGTAATATAAAATAAATAAAATTGTACTTCGATCAGAATGGGGGAGGGGACTAGGTACAGGTAAACTTATTATTTTTTTTTTTCCTAGACTGGTCCCTAAGGGTAGCCACCAGAGGGCTGCCTAGCCATACCTGCTAGCGGTAATGTGACACAAAACCTCCCCCTTCCTCCTCCTTCCCACCTGCGAATTTAGCACCCCTAGATTTAGCATCTAGAAGTATATAAATGGAGATTAACAGTTATAATTTTTGTCCCTGAGCCCCTGTAAGGAAGCAGTGGGATCACCCTTCAAAACTAGAATTGGGAATATCTCTGAAACCATAAATCAGAGTCAAACATATGTGACCATAGCTTTTTTTTTTTTTAGTTTTGTCAAGGAAAGTTATCTGTTGTTCTCTGGTTGAAAGGAAACCTGCCTTTGTCTCAGATGAGATTTCTGTCTTCTTTGCCCCAGGCTAAGCCAGATGTGATTTGTTTTTTGGTGAGTGGTGGTGAAGTTTTTTTAAATTTATTATTTGGTGGTTTTTTGGTTTTTTTCTATTAGAGATGAGTACTTCTGGAAATGGTGAGGAAGATAGCTGTCAGATAAAGGTGCACACAAAAGGTCCCCCCGATCTGATCCAAATTCAGAGTACAGTACTAATTTTATATATCAGTGTTCTTTTACATTCTTGTTCTAGTCATTCCCTTGAGTATAGCACATGCTTTAATCAACCATACTCTTTAATTTTCTCCAGACATAGCATGAGGTGTCTCTCCTCCCTTTATATAGATGACAAAACTCTATTCTTCAAATTTAGTTTAAACCTCTTCTTCTCGGGCATATATAATAAATTTGTGACTTATATTAGCATTTATATGCCACTACCACGTGAGTAATAGACCCACAAAAACAGACTGTTAGAGCTGAAGGGATCCTGATGATTCACTTGCCCATCTGGCTGCATCAGAAGCCTTTAATCTGGGCACAGTGCTCATGCCTGTAATCCTAGCAGTTCAGGAGGCTGAGACAGGAGAATTACTTGAGGACAGGAGTTCGAGACCAGCCTGAGCAACACCGTGAGACCCCATCTCTACAAAAAATTTTAAAAATAGCCAGGCATGATGGCGTGCACCTGTAGTCCTTAGGTACTCAGGAGGCTGAGGCAGGAGGATCGCTTGAGCCCAGGAATTAGAGGTTGCAGTGATCTATGATGGCACCTAGCCCAGGTAACAAAGCGAGACCCTGTCTCAAAGCAAAAACAATAATACTAATAATGATGATGATAATATACTTACTTTAGAAAAAGCCTAAAGGTAGCAAAGAAAAGAAGGAAGCCTTTGAAAACATTTAAAAATATAGATTTTTAGGTCCCAGCCATAGATTTAGAAGACTGAAGTGGAACCCAGGAATCTATAGTTTACAAAAGTCTCTGGAGGTGATTCCAATATATAGTTGGGTTAGGAAGCCACTATGCTCATGTCAACCTCTCATTTCATAAACGAGGAAGCAGAAGTTGAGTGATTTGTCCCAGGTGACAGAGAGCACATTGCAGATTCAGGACTTAGACTCAGTACCTTCTAACTGTACCACCTTGTGTCGCATCAGATGCCATCTGGATTGGACCATCATGTCCTATCCGTCTGCAGAATCATCACAGTGCTTCAGGGATAGTGAGGGATGGAGGAAAGATTTCTAGATTAGAAGTCAGCTGTTTACCACCCTGGGCATGCAATGTGCATGCATAGATTCATTTCCTTCACTGGGTCCACTGGGATGATAATTCTTGCTCTGTCTAAACCCAGCAGGATGACATGGATAGGGAGGGTGTTATAAACTGTAAGTGATGCTACAAATATAAAAGAGCAATACTAATGACAAATAATAATACATCTAACGAATGCATTGATAATGACAGTGAAGGTTAGCACAGAGGTAAGAGACTGACTAGCTCATGGCTCAGTCTAGGCATTCAGGTATCTGTCTCCCAGTGGGGCTAATGCAAGGTGTGAAGTTCATTCTGTAGCTTTGCTGTTTTGGTTTGTTCTGTTGACCACACTCTGTGACACTGATTAACATCATCATCCAGCAGTTGAACTCTCTGCGGTAAACTTGGAGAGTGGTAGATAAAAGCAGATATAATATTGCAAATACAGTGTAGACAATCAGGTTCTACTTTGCTGAAACTAGTGGTTCAAATATGAAGATGTCTTTGGGGAGGGTAAAACAAAAATTATAGATTTCAATGTGGTAGGGAAATTTAGTCTTAAAATCCAAGAACACCGTCTTTTTTTCTAAATCAGTTTGATCTTAGGGCTTGTTATGAAGTTGGGTATTCTGTTTTATTCTACATTTTAATCGTGATGGGATTTGAAAGTTACCCATATAACTTAATGAGATTTCAAAAAGGCCCTTAATCTTACAGCCATTTTATAAATTGCTAGAGTTGATAACTCTTGTAATTTTTATTCTCCACCATTTTAAACTGGAGTTCATTGATTCTAATTCTAAAGAGTAACAGTGTCTGAACTTGCCCCCTCATGGTAGGGGAAACCATTTTGGTGCCTATTTATAGCTACTTAGAGCTTTTCTTTCTAGAATAAGATGACAACAAGCTTGAGAGGTGAAACAACCAAGAGCAAACATCCCTACTTATCATTTTCACCTTTAGCTAAAGCAGCGTCTCTGTGTTCATAAATGAAATTAGCTACCTGACCCCAATCTTTTCAGCAGTGCTGCTGTTGGGTAGGAGTATTATAGAATAAACTGTCATTAATTGCAAACAATAAAACATCACTCATTCAGATTACATAATGAGAAGTTTGATTTCCATCTCCAAAACGATGTCCTTACTTTTCTTCCTTTCTTTTTCCTGGTGTCTAGGACATTATTCTGTGACACTGGCATAGGTCTTCAGATTCTAGTTGCCACTGAATGATAATTTTACCAGAGAGCTGTTTGTTTATTCTATTAAAGTTTTATGTAAAAAGGAAAATAAACCAGTGGAGTAAGCTAAGTGTTCAGAGACCCAGACTCTCCTTCCTCTGTTGCCTTGGTCTCTGTCTTTGAAAAATAAGGATATTAGACTAGATTATCTTTAAAACCTTTACTTGCTCATTCTATGATGATAATACTGCCTTAAGCAATTCTTTGGAGGTTTAGTGAAAGATTTTTGTCTTAATCTTTAGTACATGTTCAAAAATATTCATTAAATACTTGTGATGTGTCAGGGATTGTTCTAGGTATTGTGGATACAACAATGAACAACAGAGACAAAACCTGTGCCCTCATGGAGTTTCCATTCTAAAGCCTATAGAAATATTATCTATTTGCACACTTAAAATGTATTCTCGCAAGTTTGGCAAAAACAGGACTTTTCAAGGTCTGGGAGAAATATAAGAGCTTGAAGCAAATGGAATTCATGTCACTCTCCAATTTTGTTCTTCCTCTTTCTGTCTGCCCTTAGTTCCATCTCTTGATCTAGTCCTGGAACCACAAAAGCTTTACAAATTTTGCTACCAGCAAATAGTTATCTACTATGTAGTCAAATTGTACCAAGTGCAGCTGATGCGGAACAAATCAAGACACAGTACCTGCCCTCAAAAAGCTAGTGGTGTCATTGTGGAAACAAAACTGCATTCATTCATTCATTCATTTATGTAAACAAAGAAAACACCAATTCAAAATACCAGAGGCTGGGAGCCAGAGATAGGACGTAAACACTTATACTCCCTAGGAGTTATGTCCTGCTACAAGTTGGTGGACTTCAGGAATACTTTGTACTTCATGTAGAGCTTGAATTTATGTCATAGAGTAGTTTCTAGATTTAAAAACACAATTATCAGTAAATGCAAGAAAAGATATAGTCCATGAAATAAGAGTAGGATATAGCAAAGCAAGTCTTCTACTTTTCTGACCATGGAGTACATAGTGCATCGCTTTATCGACCGGATTTATTGATGTGACTATTGTGATGTCATCAACCAGGGCTTTGAAGTACAGAACATGAGAAAAAGCTAATGGGAGAGATTGACTTGAAAGCCTTTGCATTCTGAGCATGATGATCGAGCTTCTAATGTATTATTAAATAATGTCCAGCCACCAAAAAAAGATGAAAGTCTACAAATGTATACACAATAACTCTGTGCCTTAGACCTGGGTTTGTCTGATCTCAGACAAGAAGCTCCTTAGGTTGTCGAAGTTGTGGTTGGGTGTATTCTGAGGCATAATACTAGATCCGTACACATGGCCAAGTCTGATTCCCAGGAATCCTTTTAGGAAACAGCTCCCAGATTAAGTTGTATTTACCTACTTGTCGTCTTTGAAGAGTGCCCTGCAGGTTCTTTACGCTAAGAAGCTCACATCCCAACCCACGCCCTGTTCCTATAACAATTAAGTTGCTTTCATTTTGCCAATGCTTTTCAGTGGTGACATGATGAAAAGAGAAAAATTTTTTTAAAAAAATAAACCTGGATGCTATGGTTGACTTTTGCAAAGTTCTCAACCAAAAAATCTTGGGAGCTTCCTGAGTCTCAACGTGTTTTTGCACAGGTCTGTGTAAACTGAGATAAAAGTAGAGTGAGAGACTGAATTTACCACTTGTGTTGAAACAGCAGCTGTTAGCATTGGTGACGTTCATTGTTATATAGATCTAAATTGAGATGGGATTAGGAAGCCACCTGTCTCTCCGAGCTTGTTGCAATTCAGTCACTTGGAAAAAAGAAGGAAAAAAAAAAAAAAGACTTCCAGATGAGGATTTTAATGCCTAATAGACCTGGGAAGCCAGGTACAGCTTAGTCAATGCGCAATATGGAATGAAATTTCCAATCAGAATTTTCATTAGCCTTATTCAGCAGTCCCCATATCAATGTTCCTTTTGATGTCTTTGCCAGAGCATCTTCAGCTTTGTAAATATTGCAAATCTTATCCCTTATAGTAAGTTGCAGAACTGTGAACATTACATATCTAAGTGATTCAAGTATACTTGAAAAGCCTCTCTGTTGTCACAAGCAAGTAGGTTATTGAACAAAGATCTGATCTACTCATTTTCTTGGTATTTATGTGCATCCAAAGCCAGGGAAAGGTGGGTCATTGATTATTAAGCAAAATTTCTAATGTGGGGTTTTTTTCCTTATTATATATAACATTCACATCACCTAGAACCATAGCTGGTCCTCTGGAAGTGTTTAGTAAATCCTGGCTGGACTAATGAATGTATCCGCAAGCATCTTTTAAGTGTCTGCCATGATATCAAGAAGGAATATGGCCACAGAGTGTAGCTATCTCCTTGGGCTCTGGTTCCAGATGGTGAGGCCTGGAGACACCCTTGCCCAAGAGAATACACAATGTGTTTTTGAGACTTTCAGCTTAGCCATTTGGTCACTGTTTACAAGAATGTTTCTCCTCCCAAAATGCTTCATTTCTCAGAATACCATTTCAGTGTTATTGGTTTTTCCCTCAACAATTCTATTTTCAGCTTTCTGCATTTTCTCATAATGACCTTTAGGTGATAAATTAGTAATAATAAAAATCAATAAAGAATGATAAAGTTTTCTTTGTAGAAAATAGAAGTGAGTTTTATGTTAAGGAAAAAAAGGAACATTGCAGAAGGAATTTCCCTTAATTTTAAATGTACCCGTATGGCTTCTGGGAACTAGCAAATGTTTATAGGCCTCCCTTTGTATTAGGGCAAACTAATGCCACATGTTTTAAAAAGTCATATTAGGAAATAGCCACACAGTAACCCTCTTTACCAGACAATGTTCATTTAGCAATCAAAACTATAAAAGGTATTTCATTTATTAGTCATTGTTGAAATCAATCATTTCTTTCTATCATAAAATTGGCTGAAAATGTCTGTCCAGCCCATCATTATAGCTTTTACTGTCCCTGTCATTGTGTGTTGGAAAGTCACAGGTCCCCAGGGGAGAGGCAAGGAAACATTAGACCAAATGACATTTCAGTAAATTCTAAGGAACAGCCATGAGTCTTTTGCAATGCTTGGCATGCTTTGCTTGCGGTTGAGATGAGAGTTTTTTGCTAGATAAAGATTAGAATTCATAATATTTGCTGAGCTAGGTTTGACCTACTCACAGGTCTTGGAGAATCCATAGCATACTGAGAAGATATTTAAATACTTGCCTAAAGTGGGATGGCCTCATTTGCACGTGCCTTTCTGAGCATTTGCCAACTCTCTCCTCTTCATTTCCCTCCCCAGCTCAAAGATCAGTGGCCAACTCTTGTTAATCCTGGCTCCTGATGCCTCTTGAATCCGTATTTCTTTCCTCCTCTATTGCCATTATCCTAGAGGCCACCATCATTTACCACCTGACTGTCTGAGATTTCTGCCCAGTTGGTCTCCCTCTTTCTGGTCTTTAAACCCTTTGAACCCTTTCTCTACCATCAGAGTGATCTCACTTTGAATGTTGCAAATCAGTTCTTACAGGGAACTAACTGTCTGATTTAGCTGCAGCTTTTCCTTCAGTCTTATGTTCACCATTTTTACCCCTCTTCTGCCCTTCCTCTCTGTCCCCTTCTCCACTCTAGGGTGCATCCTAAAAGAAGCCATGCTCTCTTGAGGTCTGCTGTGTCCCTAATTACAGAAGTGCCTGCCTTCCTTCTCTCTCTACCCCACTTCATTCAGATCATTCCTACTCATCCTTGAGATTTTATTTTTGGGTGGCAGTCTTTTTCTTATAAAACCTTCCCCGACTTGAAATTGGACAAGGCCCTTTCCTACCTGTCCCTACGATGTGCACTTCCTCCATCATGGTCCTGACCGTCCTCTGTGGTCATTGGCTGGTTATCTGTCCAGTCCCCTCCCTAGACCAAGAGCTCCTAAAGGACGGGCCTGTCTTTATCTTGTTCTCATTTGGAGTACCAGCGTCTAACACAGCAATTAGCCCCGAGTACATGCTAAATAAATATTTGTTGAATTAAAAAAAAATTAAGTGAGAATTCAATAGTCTTTTAATCAATAGTAAAGAAACACTTTACTAGGATGTTCTGACAACTGCTCTAAAATGTCACATATTTTAAGTGAAATTGTAAGTTTTTGGTTACCTTTTTTCAATATTTTAGGTTTCTTGTACATACATACAAGCTCATTTTTATCTCCATTTACTAAGCTCTAAAATAAGTCCTTTGTTACAATAAAATAAATCAGCTTGGTGTGTGTGAGTGTGTATACATGG
This sequence comes from Cheirogaleus medius, assembly GCA_008086735.1. Classification (NCBI taxonomy): domain Eukaryota; kingdom Metazoa; phylum Chordata; class Mammalia; order Primates; family Cheirogaleidae; genus Cheirogaleus; species Cheirogaleus medius. The sequence goes on from VBSM01000500.1 coordinate 2,197,862, forward strand.
GAGGGTTTTTTTCTGTTATTTTTGAGTTTTTTTATTTTTTACATATTTTTAATTCATAAAAACATAATAGCCAACAGAATGACTAAGTAAAGGAGAGCTTCGGTTGCTGCTAGTTTAGATATAATTTTCTCAAGTCCAAAGGATAACTCAGTGAATTTAAAATAGTCATTTAAAAATTAAAATAGTCATTTAAAAATGTGGACAGAATTTGTGGATGTTAAGATACAGATTAATAGATTGTTAGGAAGTATTAAAACTTAAAAAAAAAAAAAACAGCCACAGACTATGAGAGCAAAGAGTATTTGGGCACTTAATGCTGGGAGCAACTCTAATAAAATATTATGCTTATGATGGAATTGAGGTGGTTCATTTGGAAAAAAAATTAAAATAACAGGAAAGGCTGGAAGGCTGGCGGTCACCACTATGAAGGTGGCAGCCTGCACCATTATTAGGTGCTACAAACAAAGGGACCATATATAACTCAGTGATGACTTTATGAGTCATCGTAAACCCGTCCCCTGATGGCGGCTTGAAACTGGAATCGCAATCTTCCTCTAAATACCGTTAATTTAGTAAAGCCCTTTATTGAAACATTTACAAGCAAATGTGAACTTTTACAGATTCTTACATCTCATAAAAGCAATCACTTTGGCATATAGTTCAGCAACATGAAATGTGTGAAAATGTGAAGGCAGGACATTTTGAATGTTCTATTCCCTTTGGCAAATCTAATAGGATTCTCTTTTCTCTCCCTTGTTGACTTAAATAAAGGAGTGTTTGTTGATGTTGATTTATTTTAATATGCCTAATGACAGCATCATCATTCATTTCTTTTAAAGTAAGCTTTATTTTTTACAGCAATTTGAAATTCACTGAAAAAATGAGAAGTTAATATAGAGTTTGCATATACCACCCCTCCCCTACAATTTCTCCTGTTATTAACATTGTACATTAGTTTGGTACATTTGTTTCAATGAATGAACCGATCTTGACAAATTATTATTAAGTAAAGTATATAGTTTATTCACATTTCCTTAGTTTTTGCCTAATGTCCTTCTTCTGTTCCCAGACCTCATCCAGGACCATATATTACATGTAGTTGTCACATTTTCTTAGGCTCCTGGGGACTGTGACAGTTTCTCAAACTTTTCTTTGTTTTTGATGTTCCTGATGGTTTGCAGGTGCACTGGTCAGATGTATGGTAGGTTGTTCCTCTACAGCCTCGTGTAGTTCTCATGATTAGACTAGACCCATCGGCTTGGGGAAAGAAAGCATGGGAGACAGAGTGCCATTTTCACCATATCTTGTCAAGAGTAAAAACTATCAACATAATTGAGACTATTGATTTTGACCCCTGATTAAGGTAGTATGTGTCTGGTGTTTGCCTGGTTGTCACAGTAAAGTTATTCCTTTCCTGCTTTCTATACTGTACCCTTTGGAAAGAAGTCTGTATATGCAGCTCAGACTTGAGTAGAAAGTTGTGCTCCCTCTTCTATAGGAAGGAGTAGCTATCTAATTTATTTGGAATTCTTCTGCCTAGGAGATTTTTCTCTTTTTCCCATTTATTTATTATTTATATGAGTATAGACTCATGGATATTTATTTTATATTTAGATTATAATCCAGTACTACATACATCATTTATTTTTTTTTTTTTTTGCTCAAATTTTCCAACTTTGACCACTAGAAGTTCTTTTAGTTGGTTCCTGTGTTCCTTTGACATATTCCAATCAATGCGGGGTGTGCATTGAGTTTTTTAAACACTTCCTGACTTTCTGGCACTACAAGAAAAGCTCATCTTGTATATTTCCTGCCCCACTCGTAGAATTAGCCATTTCTCTAAAGAGCCCTGATTCCTTTTATTGGAAAATCATATTCAAGGTCTGGGTTTGAGGTGTGTTTATTAATACTGCGGTTGTTGTTTCTTTTAGGCTCTCTCAGTTGACAGAGAAAAGAAATGTATATGTGTATACTGACCTAACCCAAGTGCCCATCAGTTCATGAGTGGATTAACAAAATGTGGTATCTGCATGCTTTGGAATATTACTTAGCCAGGAAGAAGGATGAATTAAGTCCTTTTGCAACAATTTGGATGGAACTGGAGACCATTATCCTAAGTGAAGTGTCTAAAGAATGGAAAAACAAATACTACATGTATTTGCTATTAAATTGGAACTGACTAATGAGCATACATATGCACAGAGGGAAGTAAAACTCAGTGGAAACCAGGCAGGGGGGATGGGGGAGGAGAGGATGGACAAAAATCTACCTAACAGGTACAGTGAACACTGTCTGGGCGGTGGGCACACCTATAACCCTGACGTAAGCATAACAAAATTGATATATGTAACCAAAAATATTTGTACCCCTGTAATATTTTGAAATATAAATTAAAATATATGAAGCATATAGCAAAAATTTTCTCCTTGAGGAGGCTAGAATGATCCATGTGCTAATAGATTAGAATTCTAACATCAGTAACAACTCATGTTTAGCTCAATATAGTTACAGATCATTAATTTATTTATTGAAACAAGGACTTTTAATTACCTTATGCTTTAAGCTCTCTTTTATGTGCAAGAGTCCTATGTCTTTATTCAAGTAATTTCTTTCTTTTTTTTTTTTTTTTGACTGTTACCTAGCAGAGGCAAGTCTTAGGATCTACTTGATAATATAGGATTGATAACACTTTTTTCTATATTACTGGTTCAGTATTGTCTAGTTATTCAGTTCTTGACCTCATCACGTTTTTAGTGATTTGGGAGTGATAAAATGAGTCTTAAGTAAAAAATCTTTTAATTAAAGCAAACAAAGGATCAACTTTTACGGGAAACTGGGCAGTCAGTAAGCACTTTTCATTTAAGTCCAGAAAGATGCTGTAGAAAGATGGAGAGAGAGCCTCAGGGGTCCAGGGATTATAAGGAAGCAGCCCCATGACACCAGGTCCCAGCAAGGCTTCGTGATTTTGCCTTCATGTTGGCCACTTCACTACTGATTGTGTTTAAGGTGCATTTTCTCTGAGATTTCCAGGAAACGTATTAAATAGTTAATTTTCCCGAACTACACACATGAGAGAGCTCAAGAGCTACTTTGGGTTTTTTTGGTTTTGTTTTTTGATGGTTTTGGTTTTTGTTTCGTTTTTGCTCATTTGTTTTTGGTTTTCTTCTCCCACTTGCCACAAAATACCATCTTCCTCTTAAGGGGAATGAGACTTTTGTTTAAAGGTACAATTTCCTGCCCCATTTGGGAGAAAACCATTGCCTCATCTGAGTCTCAGCTGAAGCTCGTGTTCATTCCTGTGTTATAAACTTGGCCCCCGGCATTAAATATGTTACCATCCTCCTTTCCTTTATCCAACTATTATATTATTCCTACCATCTGCTCTTTTCTAATATTTGTCTTCGTTAAATCTTATTCAATACCCCTTAAAGCTTACAAATCCCTTTTATTCTGCCTGGTCCACATACTCTTTTTGCTTCTATTTTCATACTCTCTGTAATTTATCAGTAACATAATGATCATTGATTAGCAGTCTAGGATGAGCTATGTGTTCCTACCTTTATCTTTGGCCTTTATCTTTATTTTTATCATCGTGTGGCTTTACTTCCAGTGCACACAGACCTACAGCATGACTCCTATCTCCATGCTGAGTAACTGGTCTATAAATCAGGAGGTAGAATGTTCCTCAGATATTCTTGAATTTGTTACAATTTTTTCCCGTCGTCCAGCTCTCCAAATCCAGGACCACTTTATATCACTTAAGCCATGTTTTATCTGTGTCTTCTGTGTCCCTAACCTTTAGTCCCTTGAAACAGGCACAACAAAATAGGACTCTGACATTAACCACATTTTGCAGGTCCCTTGAGATTTTGCCTCATCCTTCACAGCAACCTCCAAAGTAGATCTGGGGCTGGGGAAAATTCTCCTCTTTCAGTCTTTTCCTTCTTTTGGAATTTGGGGGTGTTTTGACAGAGTGATTTACCAAGAAAACATTCCAAATCCTCAAGGATCATATATCCCTTTACCTTGTGCTGGCTTCCCAGAGACCAAGCTTAATGGAACATCTTTGAACTGACTTCTTTCTCCCTTTCTCCTCCTCCTTCCTTCTTCCCCCTCCTCTTCCTCCTAACTCCTTTTCCTTCATAAAATCTGACTCTAATTTAGCCTTCAAATGAGATTCAAATGAGTCCATTCCATTTGGCGTAACTCTGACAAAAAACAGAACTGCAATTTTTAGTGGGTGACATAGTGTTAAGAGAGTTGTTTTTTCAGCCCTGCTGTGCTTTATTAGGGTGAGCCCTGCAGTTGCACTTTATACAAGAAGAAATATTGTCAGGCTCACAAGATGGTTTAAGATCATATGAAATCAGTGATGAGTAGAATGGCTATGAAGTATGGGTTCCACAATTACTGCCACCTTCAGCAAAAAGGAAGCTAAGGAATATATATCTCAACTTATGGCAACCTGGTGACTGTCTTCCTTTCCATAGGTAACTACTTTCTAAATTACAGTGACCTTCTTCATACCTGTTGTATGTACAAAGTACTATACTAGGTTATGTGGGTAATATAGCCTATAATTCTTACAGGAATTTGTATTATTAATAATAATAACTAACATATACCAACTGCTTACTCATCTGAGATCACATAAATAGTGGTAGAGCTAGGGTTGCATCATATGGTAGGTTAAGATATTGCCAAATTATTTTCCAAGATATTGAATTATTTTATATTCCCAACAGCAATGCATGAGAATTATAATAAATCCTCATCCTGCAAGTCTTAGTGTGTTCATTCTTTTTAATTTTTGACATTCTAATATGTGTGTAGTGGTATCTCATTGTAGTTTCAATTTGCATTTCCTTAGCGATTAATGATGTTGAGCATCTTTTCATGTCCTCATTTGCATATGTATATCTTCTTTGGTAAAGTGTCTATGCAAATCTTTTGCTCATTTATTAATTGGGTTGGTTGTTTTCTTATTATTGAGTTATAAAAATGTTTTATGTATTCTGGAGACGCATTCTTTATCAGGTATGTGATTGACAAATGTCTCCCAGTGTGTGGATTACCTTTCAATTCCTTTTACAGTACCTTTTGCAAAAAAGTTGTTAAATCTGCTGAAGTGAAGCTTCTCAAGTTTTTTCCTTGGATTGTGTTTTTGGTGTTGTAGCTAAGAAAACTTTGCTTGACCAAGGTAGCAAAGATTTTCTCCCAGTTTTTTTTTTCCTAGCTTCTTATGATTTTAGGTCTTACCTTTATGTCTATGATCCATTTTAGATTAATTTTTATGTACAGCACAAGATATAGATCAAAGTTCAATATTTTACACTTGAATGTCCAACTGTTTTAGCATTTTTTGTTGAAAGATGATCTTTTCTCTGTTGAATTGCCTCTTGCATCTTTTTTAAAAATCCATTGACTGCTTATCTGTGGGTCTATTTCTGGTATATCTGTTCCAGCAATCTGTTTACCTTATGCCAATACCATGCTGTCATTATTACCTTAGCTTTATAATAAATCTTGAAGTCAGGTAAAGTAAGTCCTCCAAACTTTTTATTTTTTAAAAGTTGTTTTGGCTTCTGTAGGTTCTATGTAGTTTCAGAGAACGTTTACCATCAACTTGTCAATTTCTACAAAATAATGTCTGCTGGGATTTCAATTGGGATTCTTATGATTCTAAAGATCAGTGTAGAGAAAGCTGAGAACTTGATATTGAGTCTTGCCTCTCCATTTATTTTGGTTCTTCGAAACTTCTTTCAACAGAATTTTTTAGTTTTTCAGGTACTAGTCTTGTATGTATTTTTCCAGAGTTATCGCAAGTATTATATATTTCTGATGCCTTTATTAATGGTATTGATTTGTTAATTTAAATTTCAAACTGTTCACTTCTATTATATAAAAATACAATTGAGTTTTCATTATCTTGTATTCTCAAATTTGCTAAGTGCACTCATTAGTTCTAGTAGCTTTTTTGTAGACCATGTAAAATGTTCTATGTAGGTATTTTACTATAAGCAACAAGGAGAAAGCTGGCCACATCTTCCACATTTTGCTTGGAAATTTCCTCAGCTAAATGTCCAAGTTCATTGCTTACAACTTCTACCTCACACCCAACACTAGAAAACAATTTTGCTGAGATTTCTGCCCCTTTTTAACAAGGAGTACCTTTTCTCAATAATGTGTTCCTCATTTCTATCTGGGACCTCATCAGAATCCCTTTTAATAGTCATGTTCCTAGCAACATTCTATTCCTGATGATGTATGCATTCTCAGAGACAATGGAAGTGTTCTCTACAGCTTGCTCATTTGTTTCTGAGCCTTCATCCAAATCACCTTTAATCTATATTTTTACGAACTATCATCCATTTTGAGTTAATTTTTGTATACGCTGTAAAATAAAGGTTAAACTTCATTGTTTTGCATGTGGACATCCAGTTGTCCCAGCACCATTGTGAAAAGACTATTCCTTCCCCATTTAGTTGTCTTGGCACCTTTTGAAAATCAGTTGACCAATCCATGAACATGGGATGTCTTTATATTTATTCAATTTCCTTCAACAGTGTTTTGTAATGTTCAGTGTACAAGTCTTATACATCTTCTGTAAAACTTATTCCTAAGTATTTTATTCTTTTGATGCTATTGTAAGTGGAATTGTTTTCTCACTTTCATTTTTGGATTATTTATTGAAAGTTGATAGAAATGCAGTTAATTGTTGTATATTGATCTTGCAACCTAGCTGAACTCAAATTATTAGTTCTAATAGTCACTTTGTGATTCCTTAGAATTTTCTGTATACAACAACATGTTGTGAATAGAAATAATTCTACTTCTTTCTTTCTAATCTGAATACCTTTTATTTCTTTTCTTTGTCTAATTGCTCTGGCTAGACGATCCAGGACAATGATAAATAGAACTGATGAGAATAGAAATCATTATCTTAGTCCTGATTTTAGGGGGATAGCATTCAGTCTTTCACCATTTTATGTGATGTGAGCTGTGGAGTTTTTGTGAATAGCCTCCATGTGATTGTGGAAATTCCTTTTTTCCCTAGTTTGTTGAATGTTTTTCTCATGAAAGAATATTGGATTTTGTCAAAAATTTTTTGGCATATATTGAGATGAACATGTTATTTGTGTCCCTAATTTTATTAATATACTGTCTTACCTTAATATGGTATATTAATATGGTGATCGTTGTATGCTGAACCAACTGTGCATTCTGAAGAAAAATCCCATTTGGTCATGGTATATAATTCTTTTACTAATTTTGCTGGATTTGTGTTGCTAGTATCTTGTTGAGGTTTTTTGCATATATTTCATAAAGGATATTACTTTGTAGTCAGCCCCACCCTCTGGTCCGCTAGCTCCACCCACTCTTGCTTCTGTATCAGTGGTTGTGCCCTCACAGTCAATCTTCCTTTGACCTGATGAAATGCTTGGTTGGATTTATAAGCCACACGCTGCTGCCCAGCCATACCCTTGGGGTTCTCTCCGGAACATGTTCCTCCTCTTTTGCATTGTGGACAGACCGAGAATTTTCTAAATCATCCAGTGCTGATTCTTTGCCACTTAACAGTTCCTTCCTCAAGTTACGTCTTTCATCTTGCATTTTGCTATACACATTAAGGACAGACAAAGCCTTACTTTCTACACTTTGCTTGAAAATCTCCTCAGTTAAATATTCACATTCATCCCTTACCAGTTCTACCTTCCATCCAATATTACAGCACAGTTCTGCCACATTTTCTTCTACTTTATAACAAAGACGCTTCTCTCCAAGTTTCCAATAATGTGTTTCTCATTTCCTTCTGAGACCTCACCGGGAGCCCCTTTGATGCTCATACTCCTACCAATATTGTTCATGACAATATATGTATTTTCTAAGATGATAGAAGCTTTTTCTACTGTATTCACATCCATCTGAGATCTCACCAGAGTCACCTTTAGTGTTCATATTTCTACCAACCATCTCTTTAAGGAAATCTAGAATTTTTCTATCATACACTCCAAGTTTTTTAGCCTCTACCCATTACCCAATTCCAAAGCCACTTCTGTATTTTCAGGTATTTGTTAGAGCAACACCGCACTTGTTGGCATCAAAATCTGTATCAATCAGAGTTCAACAGAGAAACAGAACTAATAAGATATATATATATCATATAAATGTGTATATATACTTTCTTTTGGTCAATATCCAATGCTTAAAGTATCATCTATGTTTGGAAATAAGAGCCTGAATTTATTAAAGACATGTGCCTTCCAAATCCCGTAACCATTGTGTTATTTTTTGCTTTCAAAAAACTTCTGTAAAACATTTGGGTTTTTTAATGCAGTCTCTTCTGCTAGAGCACACAGATACCTAATTCTGCAATGAGAATTAGTCGGTAAGTGATTGTCGAGCATGGAAATAGTACGACACTCCAGAATTTCCCTTAGTATTATGTATGAATTTTCTTGGCTGAAGAAGCCAGATTCCTGGAGTGGAATTATAATCTCCAGCAAAGCAGAAAAGTCCACAACTCAGTGCTCCCTCCACAGAGTGGTGCAGCCCAGCCTTGTACAGCTCGTAGCTTATAGCAGGTTTCACAATCTCCTGCACCCACCTTCCTAGCAGCCCTCCTGGTTGAGAGCTCCATTTCTCTCTCTTGCCTCAACGCCCAGCTCTATTTAATGCCTGGCTCTGTTTAACACGTTTCCTTCATTTCCACTCTGACATTTTTTTTTTTTTTATAACATCCATTGTGGCAACTTCCAGTCATGCTGAGCTGCTTGCCTGGGTGGTCCACGTTATCTCCCTAGGCACCAGTTATTGTTTTTCTTTATACTCTCATTTTATACTTTCATATATTTTAAGTGCTATATCCTTAGTGCAATTTTTCTTATAAGTTCCTTTTTTATAATGCATGATTTTGCAGAATACAAGGTCTTTTGAGATTGCATATATTGCAATATAGTAGAAACTTTTTTTCTATGTTATTAGAAATATTTTTTCTCAAATCTCTTTCATCATTTATTTTGCACAAATTTACAAAAATAAAACAATATAGTTCTTATTGGCTGTTTTTGTGGACTGAAGTGGAGACTTCAAGAAGTTCGAGCCAAAAAAACTGAAAATAGTAACAGAAACAGACACATCATGTATCTTGCCCTAATTATTTATAATTAGAGTCCCATATGTTGAGGAAGATGCATTAGCATGTGAAGAAACACATTGAGGGAGATTAATTAAAAATATAAAAGGTTTTAAAACTTCTGATATAAGGTAAAACAGCTACAATATATATGTCTTTAAAAATATAATTAGATAGTTGGATATGGTGGCATGTGCCTGTAATCCCAACTACTCAGGAGGCTGAGGCAGGAGAATTGATTGAGCCCAGGAGTTTAAGGCCAGGCTGGGCAGCATAGCAAGACCCCATCTCTTTTAAAAAAAAGTCATTAGAACCTCTCGTTTGTCTTTTCTGAGACATATATTTAAAATTCCACTCTTTTCAACTGACAATCTATTATTTTGATCTTGATCCCAAGTGATTTTTAAAAATGTGGGGGAGCCACTCAAAGTACAAGGAACGTCGTAATTTTTTATAAAGCCTTTTCCCACTTACAATTCCTTTTGTTATTAGGTAACAGGTATTATAAGGTATAAGCCAATATCCTTTTTCATGTCATTTCTAGAAGTGTTAAATTTTTCTTTGCTTCTGTACTTGAAAGTAATAGGTTTAGAAAGGGAAAAGCTAGTCATTCTTCAAGTACATTTAAGTACATTGCAGCCTTTATAGCAGATGTTCTTGTCCCTTCCCCATGTCACCTCCCTGCATCTCTTCATACCTGTGTGGGTCTTCAGCAGCTGGACACTCAGTCTATAAACTATATAGAAGCACCCATACCAAGCTCTTGGATATTTTCTTGTTAAAGAATATATATAATTGGAGTGCCATTGTGTTAATAAGGAAACACTTGATAGTCACAATACTAAATTAATTTTAATATAAAATTTGTAGTATTGTTTCAAGTATCTGTATAGAAAACATAATTTATGAGACTGAACATCTGTGTGGCAAGTTAATAATATTAGGAGAAACACCTCTGAATCCTGATTTCCTCTGTTTTGTTTTGCCTATCTAGAGTTTTCTTTAATATACTATTGATAATAATCAGAAAGGTTGAGGACTCTGGAGATATTTATAACAAAAAATAAAAAATCGAGAATACTTAAGCTGGGTATGATGGCACGCAACTCCCAACTACTTAGGAGGCTGATGCAAAAGGATCTCTTGAGACCAGGAGTTCTATTCAGCCTGGGCAACATAGCAAGACCCCATCTCTAAAAAAGAAAGAAGATTTAGAATAAAGGTGGTCATTATCTTCAAGTATTCTATGGGCAGCTATGTAGAGCAGGAAGCAGACATATGTTCCTGATGTTTGAACAGAATGTAGACTTGTTGAGGCCAGAATCTCATTCTTTATATTTAATCACCTTAAATTTAACAAAACATACTCTCAATACTCAGCATAGAAGGCATGTGATAAATGTGCCTATAAGGTGAATTACTCATTAATTAACCACTTAGCAATAGTTAAGGTTTGGAGGTAGAGTAAGGCAAATTTTCTTTCAAAAGCGTGATATTACAATTAGGGCAGACTGACACCAGAATGACCTACCATAGGAAGTAGCAATCTCTTCATCACTACAAGTATAGTAACTAATATTGACAAACTCTTATGAATGTAGGATGGGTGACCTATAAAATCCTCTCAATGCCTGAGATTCTCTTCTAGTACTACAGGGATTTTTGTTTGTTTCAGGCTAGAATCTAGGAGCTTAGGAGGATTCTAGGAACAGTGATACTCTTTAAGCTACCAGTAGAAAAGCTTCTAGCAATGTTAAAGAAAAAATTATTCAGTGATGTTTGTTAAAGCATGGTAAGGAAGACTTTATTCAGGACTATTGAAATAGCTATAGGGACCACTGCAATGGAGTCTTGCTTGCACTGGGGCAGACAGATTGCACTCAACTCTGAATATAGCATGGGCAATTCAGAATTTATAACCAAGGAGATGGGTGGGAATCAGTGGATGGAAAATTACTAATAGGTCAGGGGGATTTAGGCTAAACTGACCTAACAGAATTCTTGCTGAAGACAGGACAAGGGGGATCAGACACCACCTTGAGGGTGATGGAGGTTGAGGAACCTGATCAGATATTGAAGATACTCAGATATCCAGGATAGGGGTTTTCCGGCTGAAATGACTCAGCAAGGTTCTTTGCTCAAAGTGGGGTTTTTCAAGAAAGATGGGCCTAGGAGAAGGTTCAGGAACTTGGCTAAAGTTTGGCCAAGCAAAGAACCTGTGTCAGCAAATAGGTGGGAAGGACATATTGAGGCATTAGGTTCGTGGACTTGACCTTGGGGAGCAAGTTCAATTGGGATTTTTGAAACATTGCATGCACATCCTTATATCTGACTAAGGTGCTACATGATTGGAAATTAGGAGTTTGCGGTTAGTATCTTCATGTGTATATATTACAAAGATGACTCAAAGAATTCCTGATAAATCACTGAAAAATTCCTTTCCAATGCCAAATGCAGTAGCTCACTCTCTTGCTTCTTTTAGGACTTTGCTTAAACATCACCTTATCAGTGAGGACTTACGTGATCACTTTATTTCCATCTGCAGTGTGTACCCCACTTTCTAGCAATATCCTGTTCCCTTTCCCTGCTTTAGTTTTGTCTTTGGCACTTATCAACTTTATATTACTATATTTGATTTATCTATTTTATTTATTGCCAGTCTTCCTCTACTAGAGGTTCGTGAGGGCAAGGATTTTCATATATTTTGTCCACTGCTTTGTCCCTAACATTTAGAACAATACTTTGCATACCATAGACACTCAGTGGGATATGTTGAATTGAACAAAGAGGAAAGAAGGAAATGTCTTTGCCATTTGTAGTTCATTGCCTGTCTAACACACTGTCTCCCATCAAACTTGAACTTCTCACTAAGCCATTCAAAACAATGAAAGAAAATAGATACAGTGAAATAGATAAAATTGAATCACTCTCTGCTCAGAAATTCTCTTTCATACTCTGGCATTCCACAAATTTCAATTTTTTTGAGATATAAATAATACCCACATCACCTCTATCTTTATGGATAATTTACACTTAAGTGGCAATTATTTTAATCAGATCAACATCCTAGAGCGTGAGAGTTCAGTGGGGAAGAAGGGGAGGGATGTTTGGGGATAACCATGAGAGATTCTGATATTTTTAAAATCTGTTTTGTCTCCATTTGGTACAACATTTAAAAGCATAAACAGTAAAAGTCTTCCTTCTGTTCCCATCCCTGTCTGCTCTTCTGAAGCAAGAGCGACTTGGATGTTCCATTGTCAAGAAAGCCAGCCCATGCTTTTAAAAAATAAATACAAATGGTAACTCTACACACTGCCATGCACTTCACCTTTTTCACTTAATAAATACACCTCAGGAAAGGTGACAGGAGATTTTGGCCCAGTTGGGGGGTGGGGTGAAGGAGGCCCTGGTCACCACCTATGTCCCTAAAGAGAAGCAGTTGATGAGGGAAGGCCCTGGGGACATGTTTGCCTGTTCTGGCTTGGGTGTCTTGGCACGTCTCTGAAAACCATCTTGGTGCTACACAGTTCCATAGCTGTGACGGTGCCTAGAATGCCAAAACTTGGGGACCCGAAGGGGTCAGGATAGTGGGGAAAATCAGAGAGGGAATAACCATAGCAACCGCCTAATATGCACACTCAAGTGTTTTGTATACTTCATCTCTTCCACGCCTGTGTCCTTAGACAGTAAGCTCCCTGAAGACACGGGCCGTGCCTGTTTCATTCTTCACCGTGTCCTCTGCCTGGCACACTGCCTGGTGTGAATTAGATAAATGAACAGATGAGGGTCCCTGCTCTTGTTCAGCCCTCAGACTTCCACGTAAACCCCCCACCAGTGTGGTCTTCTCTTTTCCTCCTTCAGAATGCCCTGGGCACTCAGTCTGTTTTCTTGGTAACGTTTAAAACTTGCACCACCCTCTCTCTCTGATGTGGATTTCTTCCCCCATGATGGCTGTGGCTTGGTGGCTTGCAACACAGTCTCCCTCTTTCCCTCCCAGTTGCTCCTAAGGGTGAGCAGAAACGAGCACTTTTCACTCCAAGGGTTTTACTGCTAATCACTGAAAAGGAACAGTTGGAATATCAAACATGGGGGAATGGCAGTGATTTCAAATGGATGGGAATGGACTGGGTACAACACAAGTCTGAACTGGCCAGATCGCCATACCCAGGCTGTCCCCAACCCCTCCGTTCCACCCTAGGCGACGTGCTAACCCAGTTGGGGAGGAAGAAGAGGAAGCTACTTGGTTCTGTCTTGGAGGAAGAAGCCACATTCCAACTTCAGACTGCTGTGTTCTTATGTTCCTTCTTCCTTTTGTTCATTGGACTCTTATTCTCCATCCAATTCAAGTGCTTGTCGATTAGGTTATTCTTATCTCTGGTATCGCTATAATTTGTTTTCCTACCCCCATTTGAAGCTGCCAAGGCTGTCCAATATTAAATAAGCAAATGTTTCCAGTCCTCACTATCACTATCCCTTTCCAACGAAAGCCTTCCAACTGCAGAAGGGAGAAATCTGTCTTTTCTACAAGACAGATGAGTAATTTGGAGGCTTTGATAGATACATTACAAATGTCCTTCTTAGGAATATTTAAACACAGGCGCTTGATTTTGTCTGATTTTTTCCTCTTTTTTTTTTTCCTCCAAACAGCTAATTACTTCCCCAGTGTCCATACTTGTACATTCATATAGAGATAAAATGTTTGTGTGTAATTCCAGATATCCCATGTAATTATTGACGATAATAACTAGGTAATCTTTCCGAAGCTATTACTAGACGGTTTTCTAATCTCACTTTACAGTAAAGAGTATCGCACCATAATCTACATAATTCCCTCTTGCTTATATTTGCTAGATAGGAGTTTAAATTTAGTGGTATTTATGTTAAAACATTTTTTGTAAGTTCTCACTTCATTACTAGGCTTTTAAAAATGTACTTTTTTGTGAGAATCTGATTTCTGAGTAGAAGGAATATCCTCACTAATTCTTGTTAGGAATAATCTGAAGGGTAATACATATAATGTGAATATGTCATTGAAGAGTGTTAGAGAAGAGATAAATAGAGAATAAAGTATTTTAGGTAATCATAAAATATTACTTCTGCAGCCAGGGCAATTGGGCCTTGTGTCTTGGGGTTGGTCACTTCTGTACTGAGTCACTGGATTTGGAGAAGGAAACCTTGGGTTTGTTTTACTGGCTCTGGGATCTTTCTTAGTCAAATGTTCTAACTCTTCTAAACTTCAATGCCCTTATCTCCCAAATAAGAATGTAATAGTGCCTCCCTCATAAGGCACTATTCAATTAAGGATTAAGTAGGATAATTTATCTTGTATGTTTAGGAGCACAGTTTCAAAAGCCAGATTGGTGGGTTTGAACTTTGCAGTCTTGAACAAGAGACTAAATATATCTATGCCTTTATTGTATCATCTATAAAATGGGAATAATTATAGTACTTTACTCAAGGTTGTTATGAGGATTAAAATTAATTAATACTGTAAAATACTTAAGTCTCTGGAAAATAGTAAATATTCAGTAAAAAGTAGCTGTTATTATATGTTGTGTATAAGCATTGTATAAATCCTGATGTATTTTCTTACCTATTTTCAGTTTCTGTGCACCAGTTCATATATTCATTTAATAGAATAATTTTCCACGGATTAGTCAGATTTTATAATATAAAGCAAGTGAATACTCCGTAGCCATGGGGGAGCTTAATTTTGGTGTCTCCTACCATGAGTTTATTCATATTTAACTATTACAGACACACAAGTATTATCCTTCCTCTTTGTACTTATTTTTGGAGGCAGGGGCTGCTTTCATCTTTGGATATCTATTAGTGCTGAGAAGACTGCCTTATTAGTAATAAGTATTCATGCTTAATAAATATGTCTTGACTGTGTGAAATTGGTTACCAGTTTTGGAAGGAACTCTAGCTGCAAATGAACAGGGATCAAAGGCAATCTCAAGAGTGCATTCTGTAATAAAGAATAATTTGTAGAAAGAAATGGAGTTTTGTGTAAACTCAATTTTTGAACTCCAAAGGTGCTGTGATATAACTAACAGTCAGGCCGGGGGATTCAGCATTAGCCCTGGAGTCACCTTGGGTATAATCGTAGGCACGTCACCTCATCAAATCTCTATTTCTCCATCTATAATATTAATACAGAGACCATAATATCTCCTCCTCCTATTTCACAGAGATGCTTAAAATTGTTAATAGTGGTGATATGTGGGAAAGCACTTTGTAAATTATGAAATTAATGTATAAATATTAGGGTCATTGATGTTCGGAAAGGCAAGCCTATGATTATGAAGAAGACACTAATTTTTTCTTTTTTTGCTACTATATGTTGGTAGCTCATTCTTTTTTAGCTGGACTGGACTTAATCTTGTCTATTGAATTCGTTTTGAAAAAAACAGGGTAGAATCCACTGATTCTTTAGAAGAAAGAACTTATTACATGAGTCAACACTTAATTCTAAAATTTTGCCCTTCAAATAAGAGGGATGTGTATCATTGGATTGAAGCCTGCCATAGAGAGAGAAGGGAGGAGGGGCTGACACACCACTCCATGGTCTCATACAGTCACTCTAATTCTCTTCTCTCTTTCTCTCTCTCTGTCTTCTGTCCCCCTTTCTGTCCAAATCTCCAACCACAACCATAGCCCCTGCATCCAAAGTAGAAATCAAAGGGGAGAAGTGGTGAGCATTCCCACCTTCAGCCTCGATAACAACCACAAAGTATGTCGCTCTAAGCTCTGATCATAAAGGAATTAGAAATACTGTGATTTTTTTAAAAAAAATTAAAATACACCAATAGCTCAAAAAAAAAAAAAAATAGAAGGATCTGACCATAGGATCTCAGCTCATTGCTAGGCAAGGTGTAGCTGATAGAACTCTGTTGCAGATTATATCAGAATGGAAGGAAACAGAGAGGTTACCAAGTTCAAGCCCTTGATTTTAGTACAAGGAGTCATCCTGATGCATTTCCTTTGTATGCCTGAGAACAGAATGTTTCTGGAGCTCATTATTGTCAGGGAGCGCTCCCTAGGCCCCAAAGCCCAGAGATGTTCCTCCATAACTCATCGGAAGCTTGGGTCATTTTTGAGACAATCAGCTACTGCTGGGTCATTGAAAATACTTGGGGTGGGCAACGTGGGAGGGGATTCTGTGATGAGAAGGTGATGGATGATGTGTTCTCTTCTTAATAGAAAAATGCAGCTACTCCTGACTCATTCTCAGGGTGATGGGCATTTCTCGTTGGACTGGTTTCCTGGCAATGACCTTGCACTTAGCCCTTTGCCTGTTTGCCCCATTTCCTTCAGACCCAGTGGTGAGGGGTTGTGAGCCAGCTGGCTGGGACGTGGAGTCCGGTCCCGAGGCTTAGGGACAGTTTGCAATGGTGAGGCAGAGCCAGGATGACTAGTGCAGAGCGGAAAGACATCATCCCTTAGCATATGGGAGCTGTTAGTTAGCACTGGAAGCTCTGAGCTGTTGGGGGAGGGGCTGAGAGAAAGCACTTAGATCCCTGCTGAGCTCATTACCTTAGATTAGCTCCCACGGTCTGGTGGCCAGTGCAGGAGGGTGAATTCTCCCAAGCCACAAAAGTGTGTCTGTGTGTGCGTGTGTATGTGTGTGTGTGTGTGTGAGAGAGAGACAGAGACAGAGAGAGAAGGTTTTCTATGATGGGAAGCAGATTTGGTTAAGCTTCATAAAGAAAAGGGTTGTTCATACTTTAATAATTCATCCGAGGAAAGTACAAACTCTATGAAGAAGAGGCTGGTTTTTTAGAGCAATTTCTGAGCCGAGCCCAGAATGCAGGTGGAAAGTGAGCAGAGGACGTGACAGTGAACTTCATGCCTGACTTTTCCCCCTTAGTGCATCCCTAAGAGATGAGCTTTTATATTTAACCTCTGTGTGTGTGTGTTTGTGTGTGTGTGTGCTTCTTGTGTACACAGCTGGGCGATGACATTCACTCTCTTCACAGGAAAGCACTAAGTGAGGATTAGCTAAGTAATGAGGCCCATTGGAAGGGTGATGGAAATGCCCGGTGAAATTGCTGATGGATTTCTCCCAGCGGGAGAGTGGCTTGAATGCACCTTTCATCTGGGTCTTACAGACAGCATGTGCCATCCTTATCTCTGCGGTCTCCTTAAGCCTTGCCCTCTGAACCCTGGCCTCCGAGAAGCTTTGGACTGTTTGTTGAAATGATTACCGGGTTCTCCCACCAAAAACCCGAGGCAGCAGGACTCAATATTCCGCTGCATGGGGAGAAACCGAGACAGGAATTTTGGCTCAGTTGTCAGTAATTAGCCCCGCTTCCTGCCCCAAGGAAAGCATCTTTTCAAAAATATTCCTTCCCAAGTATATATTGTACAGACTTTCTAGAGAGCAACTAGGTAAGATAATGCATTCAAAATTCTTAGAAATGTGCATGACCTTTGCCCAAGGAATTCCACTTTCAGCACAAAACCTTGTGTCTTCTCATTTACTTTTCTGTCTTTCACACCACAGTATATTGTGTTTAACAGAGAATATAACCACTTTTGGACATTGTCAATTTTGCAGATGAGGAATTTGGCACTCTGAGAAGACAAGTGACTTTCCCAAGAGTTTATACCTCTCCGAAGCCACAGAAGAAACCAGAATCCGGGCCCTGTGACTCTCATGAGCTTTTTCCTAGTTATGGAGGCTTCTCAGTGTGGGACATAAAGTAGGGAGAAGTAGCGGAACCTTTATACACTAGAAGAAGTAATGTTTGTTCTGTGTGTCATGGTACTTCAAAATTCACTGTTAGTAATATCTATGGCTTATTCTGTATAATTTACAGGTTGAGACCACATACCTCCATTCATTCAAGTTTTTTATCCAGGAGGTACAAGTTTTGAGATAAAGGAAGGGAACATTCTTTATCAGTCACTCAGCTAAGTCTCAAAATGTTGGGTAGCTCTTATACTTGATTTTTATTAGGGCATTTTGGGCACATGCTTCCTGTATGCTAAGCTATTTAAATACAGATGCCCCTCGACTTACAATGGTGTTATGTCTGTATAAACCCACTGTGGGTTGATTGAGACAGGAGCAAGGAGTGTACTGACTGTGTATTGCTTTTGCAACATTGTAAAGTCGAAAAATAGTGAGTGGAACCATCATAAGTTGAGGACCATCTCTACCTGTACTTTCATGGTCAGTTTTATGCATCAACTTGAGTAGGCTGCTGGGTCCCAGACACGTGGTCAAACATTACTCAGAGGGCCGGGTGCGGTGGCTCACACCTGTAATCCTAGCACTGGGGAGACCCAGGCGGGAGGATTGCTCAAGGTCAGGAGTTCGAAACCAGCCTGAACAAAAGCAAGACCCCCAACTCTACTAAAAATAGAAAGAAATTAATTGGCCAACTAAAAAAAATATATATTAAAAAAAAATTAGCTGGGCATGGTGGTGCATGCCTGTAGTCCCAGCTACTGGGGAGGCTGAGGCAGAAGGATTGCTTGAGCCCAGGAGTTGGAGGTTGCTGTGAGCTAGGCTGATGCCATGGCACAGCGCTTTAGCCCAGGCAACAGAGTGAGGCTCTGTCTCAAAAAAAAAAAAACAAAAAACAAAAAAACATTACTCAGAGTGTTTCTGTGAGAGTGTTTGGGGTGAGATTAGCATTTGAATTGTTAGACTGAGTAAAGCAGATTGCCCTCCCTGATACGGGTATAAGAAGGAACTCCTGCCTTTCTTGTTTTGAGTGGGAACATCAGTCTTCTCTGGCCTTCAAACTCTAACTGAAACATCAGCTCTTTCTGAGTATTGAATTTACTGGTTTTCATACTAGAATTTATATCATGAGCTAACCTGGTTCTCAGGCCTTCAGACTTAAACTGAAACTATACCATCAGCTTTCCTGGGTCTCCAAATGCTGACTACAGATCTTGAGACTTCTAAACCTCAGTAATCACATGAGCCAATTTCTTACAATAAATCTCTCTCCTCTCTCTCTGTCTCTCCCTCCCTTATATATAAACTATATACATGTATGTACAGATAGATCCTATTGGTTTTGTTTCTCTAGAGAACCCTAATATACCACCATGTGTTGCTAATGATGGCCATATGTTCCGAGAAATACATCATTAGGTGATTTTTGTCATCTTGTGAACATCATAGAATGTACTTACACAAACCTAGATGGTATACCCTAATACACACCTCGGCTATATGGGATAGCCTATTGCTCCTAACTACAAACCTATACAGCATGTTACTATATTGAATACTGGAGGCAACTGTAACATAATGGGAAGTATTTGTGTATCAAAACATAGAAAAAGTATAGTAAAAATATAGTATTATCATCTTTCGGGACCACCGTTATATACGTGGTCCATCATTAATGGAAACTTTGTTATGCGGTGCATGATTGAATACATACATTTACACTTAATCCTCACAGAGACCTTCTGACATGGGTAATATTGTTGTTGTTATTATCCTATCTTTAAAATTAGGAAACTAAGACTGGTTAAGTTGCTTGCCTAAAGCTACACAGTACATCTGGAAGGAGCCTGAATTCACCCCGGAGACCTCATGCTCCATCTGTTTGATTCACTCTCTCCTAATATGTCCCCAAAGCCATAAACTGGTGTCTAGTCTTTGA
Organism: Cheirogaleus medius; assembly: GCA_008086735.1. Classification (NCBI taxonomy): domain Eukaryota; kingdom Metazoa; phylum Chordata; class Mammalia; order Primates; family Cheirogaleidae; genus Cheirogaleus; species Cheirogaleus medius. Next base: position 2,217,635 of record VBSM01000500.1, read on the forward strand.
TCTAGCCATCCAATGCTAAGAATTTATTCTCAGTAATAATGGATGTGTAAGTATAAGAATGTATCTCGGAACATTTATAATAGTAAAAACTTTTAAACAACTTAGATGATTGCTTAAATGTTCTATGATACAGTTACTCAGTGAAATACTGCATCCATTACAAACCACGCCCTCGAATACTACTTATTCACTTGGGTAACCATTCAGGATATTTTAAGAGTAAAAAGTATGTTATAAACCTAAGTAAATATGATAACTTAATGTACAGTGTTATGCTAGATAACATTATGGAATTCTATTTTATCATGTTTCCTTAGGGTTCTAACATGGTGTTTTTATTCTTACTCTGGAACAGAAAAAGGACATGAGGTAAGAACTAATGAAATCTGAATAAGATATAGATTTTCATTAATAATATATCAAAATTGGTTCCTTAATTGTGACAAATGTACCATATTAATAATGTGAGATGTTAATAATAAGGGAAACTGCGTATGGGGCACATGGGAACCCTTTGTACTATCTGCACAATTTTTCTAAAACCTTTCACAAATAAGTTATTTTTTAAAAGTTGCAAAGCATTATACCCAAGAAAGAAACTAATGAATGCTGTTTAAAAATTATCACTCCCATTTCCTTCCATAGTGTCTGAAATTCTGGTCATTAAAATACGCTTTTAATTTAAGGATAATTAGAAAATACATTCCCTGGAGAGGAACTCATTAAACCTTCTTCCACATTATTTCATTTACATGGATCAGTTAGGCAGATAAACTGGGTGTCATTTTGGGAAACAGACAAAAATGTCTTCAAAGAGTAGACCACAGGCCAGAAAGGGAAGTGAAAGACGACCCTCTACCATTACCTACTGTCGTCTTTTCCTGTTCTCACTAAAGGCTTCAGTGACATCCACAAGGCAGGACGATGTATTTTCATACATGCACAGATGGTTCAGGGATGCAGGAGGGTATCAGCTGAAGGGGGATGTTTCCTCCCAGTTTGATCCAAGACAACAAGAAGCACAGTTTTGGTTTCTTTTCCAAAATAATTCTCTTATGCAGACAGCTCTTAGATTTGAAAACATACCTGCTCTATTCCTCAGGCTTCATTGTATTGTAGAAAGAACTAGTTTCTAATCCTGGCCCTGCCACTCATTTAACGTGTGACTTTGAAATAAAAGCCACCAAGTTTAGGTATCACATCTCTCAAATGAAGGATGTGGATGAGATCACTCTTTTTCACACTGTGTATTACTCAGCCCTGGGAGTTCCTGGCAGGTCCTCCAAATGCCAGGGTTGCCTTAGGTTCTCTGGACCCCTTAATCTAGATTCCACCAAAGCATCTTAGCATTTCCTGATTTACATATTGATCTTCTGTATTCAGTTTTATTTGATAGCAGGGATTTTGTTGAGCTCTAACATTAATTGACTCTACGATCCTGTAAAATGGCTTAAAGCACAATCAGGGTTTAAACATTTATTTTTCAGGCACGTAGTCAATACTCTACTCTTACAAGAAAAAAATAAACTACCACAAAAAGGCATACGACCAGATATAGTGGGTTTCAAAATGAAAATATCCTTACCAGGATAGTTTCTGAAACATTCCTTTCTCTATCTGCCGGTGGTGATATGAAAGGGCATTTTTTTTCAGGCGGCTACCTCATAATTCATGCTGCATTTCTGCAGAAACTTCCAACCTGACATTGCTACCTTGTGAACAGGAAAGGCAACTCAAGTTAGTGACTCTCCAAAGCCTTTGCAACCTTGTTCGGCGAAATCTGTATTTGGAATGGTAAGAAGTGGCAAGACATAGGAAGATATGTTGGGAACAAATCATTTCCCCAAGAAGCAAAGGAGGAGAAATGTCTTAGCCCCAGTTGCAATTGAAGTGGTATGAACTGGTTGGATCAGCTTTGAGCTGAACAGATTGATCCCCCCTCCCTCTGGCATTCCAGCTAAAGCCCTAAATCAGACAAGCAAAGGCCAAAGAGCCAGCAAGCTGAGCCGGCTATGCCAGCCCTCCGAAGGGTCCTGAAACTAAGTTAGATGGACATTCTGAGCCCCTAAAGGCAGTGATGACCAGGACCCTCTTAGAGCATAATAAGACTTCCACCAATAAGATCAGACCATGCCTGACCTACCAGTCCCCTATGGGTCCAAATTGGGCTGAGCCCAAATCTCCCAGAAACTTCAGGTTTAGAAGTAACTCTACTCTTCAACCTCTCCTGGACCATGTGACATCCTAGACATCATTTATTCTTGGAGAAGACAATCATAGCAGGAAAAGGACAAGGGGGAAAAAAACTCCTCCAGTAGAGTCCTAGTGGAGTCCGTACCTGTGTCCCCATTCACCCTGGGGCCGAGAATGCCTCTATGGTCCCTTCCACAATATTGTATTAATACGTATTCCGATCAATAAGAAATCGCATTGAGCCACCGAGTATTCATCTTAATCAGTGCACTAGAAAGCCACACTACCTATGGCTGGCAAAGGCACTTGACCATTTACCAGATGAACTAAGATCAATCACATGTTCCTCAGCAAATGAAAGCATCTATTTAAGGGAAGCATTGGAACAAAACTCTATTTTATGGTGTCTGTTTATTGTAGTGTACGTGGGAAGTATGTTCTATAGAAGACAGATTTCACTTTATAAAAGGGGATATAAAGGGAAAGTTTGGCAAAAATGTGCAAATTACAATTTATGCTTATTTGTATTACTAGAATTTGTTGTTTTCTTCAGTGATTTTTTTTCTGCATCATTCTTATGGCAATCAATTTGTTTATTATATGAAGAGAGTAGTTAACCCCATGTTTTTTCTCTGGTAGAGAACAGAAGAACAAGTAATTTGTGAGCATGGATACCTAAGACCATATAAAGTTCATGGAAGTAGCTGCAAGTTCTCTAACCTTTCCCATTCTGCACATATCTGTTTCCATGGAAATTCTCTTTTTATCCCCCCTCCCCCGACCATCTTTGCTCGGTTTAATTGCTATATCACAACCCTTGGTTTTTGTATCTGATCGTAGTTTTCACTCTGTTGAAAACTATGGCTGGCCAGGTACATGTTAAAAGGAAAATTCTAGACAAGCCCTTTGCATACAATCCTCATTATTTAGTTTCATCTGTGCAGATTGCTGTCTCCCCTGGCCTGAAGAAGAGACCACACTGTATAGTCTTTAGGAGGAGAAAGATCAGGATGACAAAACACACTCTAGGCACTTTCATAAGTAAGTCGCTAGGATGTCACCATAGCATCATGCTGAGGGTCCAGAATCAGCCTGCTTAGGTTCAAATCGTGATTCTGTTGCTTATGGGCATATAATCATTTGGATGGTTATTTATCTACTTCAAGCCTCATATCCATCATCTGGAAAAGTATATAATAATACCTACCTTTAGTGTCCTCATGAGTATTAAATGACCTTAGTGATGTAAAGTGCTAAGCGTGGTGCCATATCCTGGTACATCTTTTGTAATTCATCCATCCTCCCTCTCTCCTTCCCTCCCTCCCTCCCTCCCTTCCTTTTTTTATTCTTTTTCTTTCTTTCACCATTTTATGAGGGCACATTTGGGAGTATTAATAGAATGGATGTCTAAGGCAGTGGTTCTCAAGTATAGTTTTCTAACCTGCACAATTAGCGCCACCTGACCTGGGAACTTGTTAGAAATGAAAACACCTTGGCCTTGCCCTAGACCTCTTGAATCAGAAATTCCAGGGTTAGTACCCCGTAATCTGGGTTTTAACAAGCCTGCCCAGTGATCCCGAATCTGGATGTTCTAATGTGAATTTTTAAGTCACGCAAGTGAATCCTTGCCTCCAGCGAAGGTAAAAATGGAAAGGCCTCAGCTTGCTTAGTTGGGCCATATGAAAGGACATTCAAACACTGTTAGTATTACTAGAAAGGCACCATCTTGAACAACTCATGTGTCAGGGGTGTGCCATCTACTCAAGATGTAAATAAGGAGGGGAAAAATTGCACAAATGTCAGCTGCTCTGTAATTATTTAGTCACTGTCAGGTAACTTACCAGCATGGGAGTGTTGATCAAATGTGCTCTTGGGTAAACGGCAGCAGAAGTTTGAACTCTCCCCAATTTAATAAATATTAAGATACTGCTGCAAGGATTGGTGAGGATCTGGGGGCAGCTAAATGGACTCGCTTCCATTGTCTCCCTTGAGACATCTATTTCTTGGGTTTTCTGGAGAACATTATAAAATGAAATATACATGGGGAGGTGAGACTTAGGAGACCTGTCTGGTCTCCCAACCATGACAAAGTTAGCATATATTCAGAAACATAGAAGACTTTGTGAAATTGTTTTCATGTTCAAGAATTATATGGAATATTTAGTTAGATACACTCCCTGCAGACATCTCTCCATCTGATATAGAAACATTATCCTTTTTAACTGAACTACCTTCCTTGGTCTTTTAGAGAAGACTGTTTCAGGATATTCTCAAGATTTGTTCTAGCCACAGGGAAGAAAGTGGAAGAAGCTATACATCTCTTAGCTTAAGAGTTAACTTTTTGCTAACATACTTCGTGGAGAATTTCCAGTGCCATTCCACTTAGGATTTTTTCCCTTTCATTGTAATAGTGTCTTTCTCTCTTTTTTTATGACTAGGAAACTGTATTTACCACAGTATTAGTTGTTAGTCATTGCTTTATTTTCTGTTCACCTTTTTCAAATCAATTCAATTGTCCTTATCTTGAAAAACTAAAATAATAACTTTAAGAGAAACCCTAATGATAATTTTATATGAACCAAAGCAATAGAGGGAAAAGAGGAAAAAGAGATATGGACATCACCTTTGAAAGTCAAGGTCCTTATGTTAAATCTTTTTGAAGCATTTTAAAAATAGAGCAATATTTATTTATAATAATCATATTTCAGTTATTGGATCTGAATGAGAAATTTTGTGTACCTGCAAAGTACTTAAATGCTAAGAGAATTCTTCTAGACTAGTGCTGTTTAATGAATATATAATGTGTCACATATGTAATTGAAAAATTTTTAGTAGCCAATTTTAAAAATGTAAAGAGAAACAGGTAAAGTTGATTTTAATAATTTCAGTAATATATTAATATCAATGTATTGATAATATATTGATTTTAATAACTTTAATTATTTTAATACTATATTCTCCTTAATGTAATATATCATTTCAACATATAATCAATATACTTTACATTCAATATACTTTATGTACAATATAGTTGACACTTTACATTCTTTTTCATATTAAGTCTTTCATATTCAGTGTGTATCTTACATTTACAGCACATCTCAATTTAAACTTGCCACATTTCAATTTCAATAGCGACATGTAACTAGTGGTTATCATATCATATATTTATCATGGCAGTTTTAGACTTATTAAAAGGGTGAATCTATAAGGTATCTTCTTAAAGTTTCTCCCAAGTATAACACATCATCAGAGGTAAATACATATACCTACAAATAATTAATGCTAAAACAAAAGGTGTGTTGAATATAAAGCTATTGATTTGGCAGCGACTATATATGTTAAGAAACAGTTTTTCCTCTTACTCCAAAACTCTTCTTAAGCAACAGCATTGCAGTTCAGCTGACACGTGCAGATATTTGTAATAAGATGTTTAAATTTCATGAGCTTCATCAAGCACAGGATTTCCTCAATTCTGAGATATGCTGTTCACATTTCAACATTTATGAACATAGGACACATCCTAAAATGAAGGTGCACATTTAATATAGTTGTACTTCTTGTTTCCCTGAAACTTTGTTATTGAATCTACAGGACATCTTAAATTCATGGAAAATAGATTCTATTAGACATTGTGTAGTTGGGTTTTTCAAGAACATGTTTCAGCATTTGAGAGATGGATTTCTTAGAGTTTTTCTTTTCTTTTCTTTTCTTTTTTTTGAGACACACTGTTGCCCGGGCTAGAGTACCGTGGCGTCAGCCTAGCTCACAACAACCTCAAACTCCTGGGCTCAAGCGATCCTCCTGCCTCAGCCTCCCGAGTAGCTGGGACTACAGGCATGCGCCACCATGCCCAGCCAATTTTTTGATATATTTTTAGTTGTCCAGCTAATTTGTTTCTATTTTTAGTAGAGATGGGGTCTCGCTCTTGCTCAGGCTGGTCTCGAACTCCTGACCTTGAGTGATCCTCCCACCTCGGCTTCCCAGAGTGCTAGGATTACAGGCATGAGCCATCACGCCCGGCCAGAGTTTTTCTTAAGAATCAGAATTAAAAGGTGGGCATATACAAATAATACACAATGGAATTAAGCATTTTTGCCTTGGATAAGCAAAGGTGAAGGAGATAAAGGATAACTTTCGGTTCCAGCTGCAAGTCAACCACAGGGGACATAAATGTACAAGACCCGGTGGGACTTGACTTTGTTAATATCTATTTACAGTTCTGCCCTGGCTGCTGGAACAGAGCTTCCCATTTTATGGTAGAGGAGCTAGTAATCTCTGGACGGTGAAAGAGACCTCTAAAACAGACACCAAAACAGTGGCTAATATAACGTGTTTTCTATTCCACTGCCCTCTTCCAAGTGGCATCAAGGGTGCCTGGCCTACATTCTGTAAAAATAGAACTAGACCCCTGTCAGTTTGTCCAGTAAATACCCAAGTCCTTAAATACCCCCAGATAGGAAACATAAAAGAATCCAAGGAAAAGAGAACAAAGTTTATAGTTCAAAGTCTACTTGAATTATTTAAAACTACTTATCTTTTTTTGGTAGTAGTTAGATTCTCATTTTCATATTGTCACATGTTTCTTTTGGAGTATTCAAAACATTTTTTTTAAAATGCCAATTGCAATAATATCGCATGCAAGGTCCATAAGAGGTTACAATAACTAGTACAATGTAGTTCAAACTTTGCTAATATACCTCATAGTAACACGGTATCTATTCTTTCACATATATGCAAAGTGAAACATTGTTTATCTCTCTCCATATTCCAGAAAATCTGTGGCGTAATTGTTCATTGTCCCCTTACACCCTGTTTATATTGAGCGGCTTCTATTTTAATAGTCCCAGTAAACAGAACCACAGCAGCACAGCAGGATGGCATCAGAGGACTCAAGAGTGCCTGACCCCGGTGACCCTTCCCAGCGGAAGGAGATCCTCTTGTAAGGGCCAGGGTCTAGAGAGCCCACGTCACTGCTCCTGCTCTGTGTTTATGTCCAGCCAGCGGGGCAGAACGTGCACACACACGCCAATGACTGTCAGTGTGAACACTCGGCTGGAAGCGACCAGGTGCTCCCAGCTCCCGGCGTTGTGGGTGGGACATGCTCCTCTTGTGGTTTGACAATGGTCCTGGCTCCACTTCCTTTCGGGGGAAGGAACTGTTTTCTGTTGTTCTCTCAGCACAAAATTTTATTTTGACGTTTCAGAAGAGAAAGGAAAACTCCAAAAACATTCTTTTTTGTATTTCCTCTTTAAGATCCAGCACGATTTCTTCAACTGGACTTTTCCAGACTGCTTGCTCAGAATTGCTGAGAGAGTTAGGGGCATCTTAAGCTCTGGCTCAATATCAAAAAACTCTCTAGGCCCGGCACGGTGGCTCACACCTGTGATCTTAGCACTCTGGGAGGCCTAGGCAGGCAGATCGCTCAAGGTCAGGAGTTCGAAACCAGCCTGAGCAAGAGTGAGACCCCGTCTCTACTAAAAAGAGAAAGAAATTAATTGGCCAACTAAAAATATATAGAAAAAAATTAGCTGGGCATGGTGGCGCATGCCTGTAGTCCCAGCTACTCAGGAGGCTGAGGTGGAAGGATTGCTTGAGCCCAGGAGTTTGAGGTTGCTGTGAGCTAGGCTGATGCCACCGCACTCTAGCCTGGGCAACAGAGTGAGACTCTGTCTCAAAAAAAAAAAAAAAAAAAAAAACAGAAAAACAAAACTCTCTAGATGTGGCTTTCTTCCTCTGGTTTCTCCCACTGATGGGTAACCACCCTCAGCTCGCTCTTTCTTCCTTTTTTTCCTCCAACTAAAAATGGGATTACTGGAAATATTTCATGGATGGAGATATGCCCTTAGTTAATCCATTTAACCAAACTGCTATTGATGGACGCAGAGCGTTTGTAACATTTTTGCTCTCTTGACAATGCCCTGACAACGTAGGGATTTCTCCAGTTTAAAACCGAGGAACACTTTCTGATGCTCGCCGTTATACTGCCAGATGCCTTTGCTCATGTTTTGGATATATCATGTGGAGAACAAGGGCTTTTCCCAACCCAAACCAGACCCATCTAAACCCTTTACCATGACCCTCAGAATTGAGAGACAGAAAGGCATTGATCCGAATGAAAATTGCTGTGTTTATGGATTAGAGTAGGGAAGGGACCAATTATGAGATGCGAAAATCTTGGCTCCCTGGTCATTTGGATCAGCGAATGGACAACACTGATCATAGAACACTGGTGAAAGTACAGAAAGGTAAAGATTTTCCTTGTCCACTCCTGGCAATACCATTTGCAGGTTCTGGCCGAAGCCTGCACCTCTCTGAGCCCGGAGCCTCTAACTTTAAAGTGGACGCTAATTGCCCGGTAGCGAGAGCTCACCAGCACACCGCATGATGAGTGAGGTCATGTTAATAAAACCCTGGGAAAGAAAAGCAACGTGAAACAGCAGGGCTATTACCGTTCCAGGATGATTTTACGAAAGTGAATCTTAAGTTCAGTGTGATGTATTAACAAGCTATTAGAGCCGAGTTATTGATTCCTCTATCTTTAGAGGAGCTAATGCAGTGTGCACCAATAGGCCACAGACCCAAAGCTTTCCTTCTTCCTGTGCACCTGTGCTCTGCCATGGTGCTTTCCTTGGGAAAATGCAAATCATTTCACATACACAGTGGGACACCTTTAATTCAGGTGCCAGGAGAGAGGAAAAACACCTGAACTGATTTTGTGCTGTTTTATTATTTTTTTCTGATAATAACATTAATATAGATACATGGAAAAATTAAAACATAAAAGGTAGAAAGAAAAAAAAAGTAAAGCATTATCCCAAATTCCTTTGCTCTAAAGCACCTAGTTTTTCACTCTGTGTACATTATGTACACACATATGCATGTGATCATATTAAACGTGTTGTTTTATAATTTATTCTCTGTTCCTTTCTTAACCTACTCCTCACAAAAGAATGATATCATTGATGATTTCCCATGTCAGTGAATTTAGAGATATCACTTTAACTTTTATCAGCAAAATATTTTATGGATGGCTATATGCTATTGGTTAATCCATTTAATCAAACTCTGGTTGATGGACAGAGTACCTATAACATTATTTCTCTCCTAACAATGCTCTGATGAGCTTCATGCATTCATCTTTGAGCTTTGGACGGATTTTCTCTCTGCGATAAATCCCTGGAGGTAGAATTGTTGTTACAAAAGATCTAGTGATGTCGTATCTTTAAATCTATTTCCAGTCTACCCACCAGAAGGGTCACATGAGATTGCTTTCTGCCTACAGTATAATAGAGTCCCATCTCCCCCTGCCCTCAACCTTGCCAACACTGGGTATCGTCAATGGTTTTGATCTTTGCCAAACTGATGGGGGAATGGAATGTCTAATGGTTTTATGTTACATTCTAACCATTCCTTATCAGACTGTAACTGAACGCAGTTGTTACGTGTCAGGGGAGCTGGTTTAACTCATAACACACTGTTTGAATCAGTGAAATAACCAACTATGATGATCTAATGAGGCTTTCTTATAGTTTTGAAAAAGAAGCCAAACTCTCACATGGTTTAGATCACTCTCTCATTTACACTCTCAGTGTGCTAGATCACCTGGGAAACCTTTTGGAAACCCTTTGGAGATGCCCCAGATGACTGCGTAGACATCGTCAGCAGCTCTCTCCATGAAAGAGAGATTGTTCTAGCCCAAACCATGCTCGGGAGCATCTTGGAAATAGTAACCACTCGACAACTGAGACTGCTCCGTTGTGTGGCCTGTGGTATTTGATTCACTGGGAAGTGTTAGCGCCTTTCCCTTCAGCAATAATATTTTCACAGTTTCGATGTGTTTTAAAGGTTATTGTCTCCAGGACAGGTCATCGAGGAGACCTCACACTTCATCAGAGGCATTTCGTCTTTATTACCCAGCCACACACAAGGCAGCGTATTTCTCCTTTCACTGATGGATTAGGCCAAGATTTACAAGGTCTGGTCTACATGAAAGCAAACACATGTTTGGGCAAAGGTTCAAATAAGTCAAAGATACTGGATCAGAATTATCCTAATACAAAAGTCAAGACTTTCTCCTCTTCTGTCTGCACTAGAGGCCAACCCCCTAACACACACACACACACACACACACACACACACACCAGGGTTTTACATTTTTCTTTTTCCCTTTTCAAATATTGCTTTCAAATATTTGCTTTGGATGCAGTTTTCCATGAAGACACCCAGGACTTGTGTACTGTGAGTTACCTGTAGGTAACTTCATCTACTCAGTTTTCTGACTGGTTGTCAACTGATCCATTTGGAACCCTGGCTTCACATATTTTCCTCAAATTCCTTGCAGATACCAGAATCGTGAGGAATGAGAAAGTTATGTTGGGCCAGTATTTGGAAACCTTATATTTGGGATGCTAGAAGTTCATGGTCTTCCTAAACCCTCTTTCTAGATAACTATCCAGCAGCTGTCCTGGTATGTTCAGCTGACTTGGTTAGTTGGGTCTGGGCAGTACAGCCACATGCCATACTTGGAGTTTCTCAAACTCTTTTCTGCAATTGAGAGTGAGCACCATCTTCTCCATCCTATTCCTCAAGCTTACGTGTCCTTTGATCTCCCCTCGTTTCTTCACTTGTGGCTTCCACGATAGGGTTATGTAAACTTTACATCAAAGGACCAGTGTGAGCAGCACACGAGACAGCCAGGAGATGCTGGGTCGTTATTGGCATTAGTGCTACACCTGTCCCCAGGACCCTTGCCTCAGTACAGTTCACTGTGGCTTCCCAAAATACACTCACCTTGAACATTAATTAAAGGTGCTCTGTTTAGTGTGCAATGCGATCAAAAGCACTGATATCCATTTTGTGACCAGGAATCAGGGAAATCTGGTAAATGAAGAACAACGTGAAATCTTGTCATTTTGGTGCACAGAGCATATTAGAGTGACTCTGGAGACCTGATCTAAGTCCCAAATCTGCCTCTTACTAGCTTTAGAATCTTGGGCAATTCAATTCATATATTTTTGAACCTTAGTCTCCTCATCTATAAGATGTAGTAAAGATAGATAAGGTAACGTATGATTTCCCTGGCATAATATTTGGCAGATTGTAGATGCTCATTACGAAGTAGCTATTATTTTAAGCCCTGTATAGCTTGTCATTTCTATGATTTACTATAAATCAGTAGCATTTCTCCAACCCATCTTGGCTAGGCAAGTGCCACTGAATGTCAAGGAGGTTAAATAGAATGACACTCCCTAAGCAACAAATAAAAGAATAAAGAAAATAAAGGAAAAATCTAAATACATAACTGTTCTGAGTAGCATTTGCATCAGTTGCCAATATCCATAGAGCAAGTGCTTTCAGGCAGAAGTTGGATAATGTCAATCTTCTTAATAGCTATAGTAGAGTCCTGTTTAGAAAGTAGTAAATATATCTCCTTATTTGTTTTTTTACATCCCCTAAATAAGTCAATGGGAAGTGTGAAGGCCACTGTAAGTGTGATTTCACCAGAATGAGACTCTAATTTGTGATGGCCATGGGTGTCTGATTTAGATCAGGAGTTAACAAACTACAGCCCACAGGCCAAAAACCATATCCCCCATCAGTTTTTATAAGTAAAGTTTTATTGGAACACACCCATTTGTTTATAGCTATGGCTGCTTTCACACTACCATAGCAGAGTTATTTAATTGCAACAGAGACCCAGAACCCACAGAGCTGAAAATATGTACTATCTGACCCTTTACAGAAAAAGCTTGTTGACCTGTGACTGAGATGATAGTAGCATGGTTTCTGATTGACTAGACAGTGATTAGTCCCAGCATGTAAAGTTTCTGCTGTTTAAAGGTACATAATGGAAGGGCTAGAGGCTTAAGGAAAAGTATACATGACTGTATTTATTTGGAATAGGAAATGAAACATCCCTGGTACCACCACTGGTTGCATACTCAGAGGCAGGGGTGGGAGCTAGCAGATGGAACTGAAAACCTTTCACAAGAAGCAATCTCTCTGGGTGGGTTACAGTGGGTAGAACCTAAGGAAAATCATCCCGCCACAGGTCCAAGTAAATAGGGTATAGTTCTCTATGTGATGACTATAAAGAAACATAAAGATGATTTCTACAAGTGTTATGCTAGGTGAGAAAAATTTCATAATAAGAATAATCAGAATTGGTTCCATATTGAGATCTGTTTTGGAACCCAGACCAAATGGACTGTAGAGCAGGAAATGAAAGGTCAATTTAGGTGAAGTCATTTAGGGGGGAAGCTTATAAAATAATGACCAGATAAATAGCCAATGAAGAGAGAGGACAGGATGTTCATCGGTGGCCGTAGGCTGCTGTGATCTACCTCTCAGATAGATGTACGGATTTTTAAAGTGTCATATTGATGGATGGATGCGTGCGTGCTTATGTGTACTCCATAAAAGAAAAAAGCCCTGAGTTCATTTTTATTGGAAATACAGAAAAGATAGTTTCAGATGTTTAAAACTTTTCTGACGCAAAATATTGTGTAATTCATAAACAATTCGTCGTGTTTTAGTTTATAGTATGTCCAGAGTATAGGACTCCCTAGCTACTATAACGTATGAAACAATTGCTCTTCAGATATGTTTATTTGTTTGTTAAGTACCAACCATTACCCTAGGGGATGTTTAAATCTGTGCAGATGATGAATTGATGAGTACGTACACAGAAAATGTAGTCACGGGCCTTTCTTCCTCTGATCACCCCTCCCAGCCTCCACTCCCCACTGTCTACATGCCTGCCGCCTTCTCCCTAACCTTGCCCACCCTGTCTCTGCGACACACAAAGCATATGGCCAGGATAAGTTTTTCTTTCAACCGCCTATCAGCTTTTCAGCATGTGCTTTGGAAAGATAGTGACATTGCTATGCTCTGACATCCACCCCTAATGTCAGTACAGCAGAAGCAAGTGGAAGATTCTACTTTTCCGATAAAGATCAGTTGCTGTTTCCTGTCTTGAAGACGAAAGTTGAGCAAATGCAAAGGTCATCTGTGTTTATATTAACAATGCAGGAGTTACACTACATTTTCGCAACAACATCAGGTCATTATTTATCCACGTGTCCTTTTTTTTTTTTTT
>VBSM01000500.1:2231028-2247049 GCA_008086735.1 Cheirogaleus medius
ACAAGGAAATCATTAAAAATGTCTCATGTCTCTTTGGAAATAGCATTAAACATAATGGATTCTTCCCCCTCCACTCTTTGCTTTCTGGTTTTCTGTTGCCCTGATTATTCTCCCTGGATCACAGCTGCTCAGAGCCTCTTCTTACCAATTCCGAAAACCTCTAAAGATGTGAAATCATAGAGACCTGAGGCTGCCTTTCCAGTGGCCAGTGGGCAGATCTCGCTAGCAGAGGAGCTGCAAGAGGGGGCAGAGGGCCAAAGCCAGCTCAGTGCCAACAACCCTGCCAATATGCCAATCGTTCTGGTAGATTTCATTCCATACCCAATTTGCTTTCTTGCGTGTGAGTTTTAGAGGTAACAACACATCGGTAGACCTATTTGCAGTCCATTTGACTGCCTTCGATTTGATAGCTCCTTTAGCAATAAAGACAAAAAAAAAAAATTGGACAGCCAGGTTTGAATCACATTGTATGAGGCAAATCATAATGTATCAACTGATTAAATATTGTTGTCATATGGGACAGGATAAGCTCTCTTTCAGTCGCCTGTTGGGAAGAGATGCTCACCATTGAGACAGTGGAGAAATGTTTAACTACTTATGTTAATTACTGTATGAACACGATATGAACAAAGGCACTTTCGACCCTACAGTTGTTTTCTTCCAAGTCACTATATGTTTCAGCTAGAATAGGCTAGATTGTTCCGTGATCACAAACTGCCCCCAAATCTTGGCAGTTTACAACAACCAAAGTTTATTTTTTAAATACAGGATACGTTCAGTGAGTGTTGGCCAGGGGCTCTGCTCCGTGTCATGCTCTCTAGGGGACCGATAGTGTTGGGGGAGTCTCTCTTTTAATACTGATGTGCTCCGGCAAAGGCAGAGAAACAGGTGAACCACACGCAACATCTTAAGATTCTACCTGGACACCATCCAAGTCACTTCCACTCCCATTTTCGGGCAGAGCAAATCAATCCAAGTCTGACTTCAATGTCTTGGGGAAATATAATTCTACCCCCAGGAGGAGAAGCAGATATGGGTGACAGGTCATAAAATTCACTTCTCCATCAAACCCTAGTATAGTTGCTTTATTTGAATGGATTCTCCACCTCTTCCCCCGGCCCCCCAACAGACTCCTTCTAAAATACTGGGCTGGAAACAGCATTTGTGGAAATCAGCTTCCTTCGTTCTAAAGCAGGGTTTCATTGCTGGGATATGTTGTCTGCCCTTGGTAGCAGATTTCAGTAGACCTAAATGGAAGACCCATTTTAGGGCCATCATTGTACATAGAACTCCAGGCTTTTCCTGCTTAAGGGTTTCACACTTATGTGGGACTGGAGTCCGTCCTTGGCCAAAAGGACCAACACTCCCTCCTGCTCAGGTAGCTGCTGGTTTTCATCCCGCAAATTACTAAAACTACTCATCAGGTGCTGAGATATCACCACTCAGCAAGTCCGTGGAACCTGTGCTTACGACAGCACCCTGGTAATTCCTGGTGATTTCATCTCTCCCTGATGGAAATCCAGCTTGTATTTCAGCAACAGCAATTTGTTGTCCTGGACCCCTGACCTCACTTGAAAATGTCTTTATGTTGGATCTAACCCATATATTCTCCAGTTGATTCAAGACTTAGAGCAATTTCTACAGACTCTTGGACCAGGTAAGTTGTTGATTTTTGTTTTGCTTTTGGAATAGAACCTAGTCATATCTAGTCTACTGTTGGAAAACATAAATTAGTGTAACATAGGAAAGCTTGTTCATTCCAACCCATGTGTTAGGTTTTCATAAATGAGCATCGACTGCATCAGTACCAAGGTATAGCCTTATGCAATGTTGTACCTTAGTGATCTGAGTGTGGGAGTGGAATGAAATGTGGTTTGTACAAGTCAACTAAAGGAACAGGCTGTATATTTTGCAATATGGATGGGATTTATGATATACAAAGTATTTACCCAATGTTTCTCTCCTCTTTGCTTTATAGAATGATGGAACCCAAATGGAAGAATTGGACCAGAAGCAATGAAGATTTCAGGCTTGGTGAAATTGACCAAAATGTGAAGGTAAGTGTTTTGAGACTTTGGTTTCCTAGGACCAAGTCTTTGTCACATCCTATGTAGGCCCAGCCTCTTTTTACCACTTTGGCCCAAACACTAGGAAGACTTCTGCCCACTGGCTGTGTTTCCCTTGCCATGTACTGATTACTAATGCCAGTAAAATACTCAGGCACTTTGGCAGTAACTTATGCAGATACGTGTATTTCTAATTACAGGGAAATTGTTAGAACATGACTTGGACTAGAGATACACAGCTAATAATTCAAGAGGTAATGATGCTTTCTTTTCCAACAGAAGACAATAAGAGCTTCATTTTAATCAATTTTCCCCCTTTTTCTCTCTTTTCGTTTGTTTGTTTTGATATCCGTGCATGGGCAATATCATAAACTGCCAATACAAGAAGTCCTTGCAAATAGTGTGGCCATTCTTCTCAGACATTGGACATCCTACATCTGTTATCTGGTTTATCATCCATCCACTTCCTTGCTACAGCTGCAGGTCCAGAACTCTTTTTCCTATCATTGTTCTTGACTTACGTTATGTACATTTAAAAGAAATGTAAATTAATTAAAATAATTTAAAAATACATATCTCTAAGTGTATGTGCATAATTTTTGCTTTTTCTAACCTTTTCCTTGCAGGTTACCAGGATTAAACCTGAGTGCGATGTGTGTGTATGTGAAAACTGAATGCGCCATAGGTTCAGACGAGCAAGGAAGTTGTTTAGTAACATTAAACAGTCCTGTTCTTGACTGTGCTGTCATCATTTGCATTTTCAAATCAGTGTGTCTCCAGCCTTAGGACAGTGCTACTATTATTGTTGGTGGATTTTGCAATGTAACCTTGACTCATTCAATGAACCACACAGAATCACCTAAGGCCAGATTCCCAGTGCACAGGAAATCCCTTTCAAGTGTTGAGAGCCTCATCCTTCTTCAACATCCCCTTAAAAATTCTCGATTCCTTGAATATAGAATTATTTGTACTTATCAATGAAGCAGGTAATGTCATAATGTTCCTCGTGCTCCATCATCTCCAAGGAAGTAGAGAAATCTAGTACCGCATCTATGAGCAGCAATAAACCCTGTGTTTTGCTTTCTCCTAGAACAAGCCTGGCAGACTGTTCCAGAATACACGTGCTGAGCTTGGGGACGTGGTGGGGGTTTGGCAGCACGGAATGAGGTTAGAGACGGGTGTATGGAGTGTCTGATATCCCGATATCGGAGCATTTCCATTCAAACTCAGGACTGAGCTGCCTCCCAATAATCCAAGTTGTTCTTATAGTATCTGACAACTTGCATATGACCTGTCACGTTCAGCACAGAAAATGGTGACGATGCTGTTCCTTTTGTTTAAAAAGAAACAAAACTAAGAGGCAAAGCAGCTACAGAAGCATTGGCTAAAGTAGTCATCCATCTATTCGAAAGCACACCATTTGCTACTGTAGACATGCGTGGTCCGATTGCATCTGATGTTACACTGTAATTTTTTTTTTTTGGTGAATCAGAAATACTTTCCCAATGTTTGTTAGTTTAAACATCAGTCAGCATTTGTTTATTAAGCATTAACTTTAAAATGAGCCCCAGGGATATGAAAATGAATAAGACATGGTTTCTAACCTGCAGTAGCTCACATCAAAAGATGTTTCCATGATAATAATTACTAGCATTTATTAGGCACCAACTGTATATATCCTTGAGTATATTATCTCATTTAATTTTGACACAACCTTGGGAAATATTGTCCCTCCCTCCCTCCCTCTCTCTCTCACACACACACACATACACACACACACATTTAGGTAATAAATGTGAGGCTGAGAGAAATGAAACATGTTGCCCATGATCACAGAACAAGTTAGTGGTAGAGTGGGATCTAAGCCCCAATCTTTCTGAATCTAGAGCCTATGTTCTATCTACGAAGCTCTTATTGCTTTTGTTTTATATTAAGTGAACTGTGTAATACATAACGTCACTCAGGAAACAGAGTCAGGTGACGATTGTGATAGTAGGTGGAACATACTCTAATTAGCAAACAGACGTCAGAGCCCTGGGATACGTCTTCACTTTCACTGGGACTCTGTCTTCGGCCCTTAACAATTAACAAGAATCCTCTTGCCCTGTTTGTTCTTATTCTTAGGCCTCCCCCAACACTCCCTCCCCTCTCCCCACCCCCACAGTCTATGCATCTCTTTGCATTGTGGGCAACTTTATCTGCATTTGCCAAACCTGCCCTACCCTTCAGTAGTCCTTAAGAGACAAGACTACAAGGGAAAATTAATATTCTCAGAGTTCCTCACACCCACCGGTTTCCAAGGTCAAGACCCACCTTGACCTTGGATCTTCGTATTCCCTGGTCTGTGCTTATTTTGTATTTTCACAATACAAAATGTTTTAACAATGACCAAATTTAATTTAATTTGATAATATAGCGATAGCTCTTCTATCAATCTGTCATATGTTTTTTCCTGAGATAAACAATTATATTCTGTCACTTCTTTTATTTAAAAACAGAGCAGAAAACTTGACTACGTGACTTCGCTTCCATCTTTGCTGTGGTTATCACTATAAGTCTAAATGTGTAAACATGTGAGCAAGATAATGTTTATCTTACGGGATTGTTAAGCAATTTAAAATAAGATGGAAAATGCCCCAAGTGGGAGGTGTTACTTCATAAATGGTAGTCTTTACTGTTTATTGGCTTAATGGGTTGGCTTTCCTGGGAGCATTGGTGTTTTCATGGAAGATAACTAAACCCCAGGTTAAAGCAGTGAATTTCTGATTATGAGATTGTCCTCTTCACTTATCAGGTTGGAAACATTTACATATTTTGTCAAGATATATATGGAGAGACTGGGATCTTTGAACTATGCTTGGTATAACTTTTATCATTAGATAGCTCTGGGCCTATCCCTACTAGATAGTGACAGAAAACTAGAGGATTAAAGGATAGGCATGCAAATAGATAGAATATATTGAGATATAACTATGTACTAAACAGTGTTCTGAGCTTCTTTTCCATTTATTAATTCATTGAATCCCCTCAACACCCTATAAAGTAGATATTACTAATTAAGTCCATTTTACAAATAAGAACAATGAACCTAAGAGAGATTAAATAATTTCCCCAAGACCACATAGTCAAAAGGCAGAGAAAGAATTTGTAGCAGATTTTTCCTGTTAGCAAAGCCCATGCATAGTTTTACTCTCTCATACCATATTTAATATCACAACAAAGTGCTGTCTACCCTTCCTGGGATGACTTTAAATATTCTCAGCAAATATCATCTAGGAGGAAGAGGAGCTTTGAACTGGGGGTCAGTTAAACAATGGTTAAATTGAATTTACCATCGCATGTCACAGGGAAGTGGGAAGATGGGAATGATTGTATTTTGAGAGAAATATTTGTCATATTTCTATTACAGTATACAACATTCCTATATTTCTGAGTGTGTACTAAGAGGTGAGGTCAGGGTAGGGTTGTACCATCTGCCCCCATAGCAATATTGACTTGGACAGCCATAGGGGTGGATGGTGAAAATTCCAGTGGGCTGGTAAGACATCCCAGGACCCAGTTTCCTATCATCTGTGTTTGAGGACCAGGCAGCATTGCATCGAATGGAAGGAACGAGTCATGAGGCATCAGGAAAATGTCAGAATGAAAGAAAATTGCAAGTCTCTAAAGGAAGTTCCAATTTATTCCAACTCCCTGCAATTAGCAAAGAGGTGATAGGAGCTCAAAAGGGCAGGAGATAGATTATAGATTTGGGCAATTTATATACCAGACTCACAGAGGAAAAATTAGGTATGTCCAGTAGCAGAGCTGTGGAAACTATTAGAAACTGAGCTAATTGCAGTCTCCTTTGTGTGACTCAAGAAATAGGAAAGAACTTTTCCCTTTC
Source organism: Cheirogaleus medius (assembly GCA_008086735.1). NCBI lineage: Eukaryota > Metazoa > Chordata > Mammalia > Primates > Cheirogaleidae > Cheirogaleus > Cheirogaleus medius. Next base: position 2,236,981 of record VBSM01000500.1, read on the forward strand.
GGGCTTGTATTTTTTCCAATTTGCTGTGTTCAGGAAAGAAGAATTGATTCTTTAAGCGATGTAACCTCCTGCTATGATTTCTCAACTCCACGAAGGAGAATAATTATAGATTAATAATGGACCAAAATAGAAAACGCTAAATGTGTGTAGCAGCTTAGTGGAAAATATTCTTGTCTTGTACACTGTATTGTTTCAATTCCTGGCAACACAGAACAATTCTCACCTATGCAACTCTAAATAGACGTTAGAATCCATCCCTCTTAGCTACTGGTGTAAATTTTCAGTCTCAGTAGGACTAAGAATATGAAGCATCCTAAACCTGGTCACAAGTAAGAAACATTTCTCTTAGCAGGGATATTTTTTCTCCCTTGGCCTGAGAGATCTGTGGCCTTTCACATACATGATAGCTGGGCATAGTTTTCAGAGTGTTTCTGCAGTAAAATTCAAAGTTTTAATTTGTTGAAAATCTTCTATGAATCAGGCACTGAGCTACATGTTTTATACATGTGATTCATTCAAAAAATACATTTCTTAAGCAGCCACCATGTATCAGGCACTATTCTGGGTGCTAAAAGCACTGTTTTGTCTCTTAATTCAAACAATGTCTCTAAGAAATATGTAAGATCATTTCTAATTTACAAAGTCAACAGTGGCGGTGGGGGGAGTGAGATTCAGAGAAGTTAAGTAACAGGCACAAACTCCTACACTTAATATATGACAGACTGGACTCAAATGGTTTAGAGTCCCCTAAGTGAGCTCTTAATATTCCGGAAGCCCAGATCAGAACCCATTCCTGGGAGCCTTGGCCCTTTGGAACCAGCCTCCAAGGTGCCCAGGTTCATTCTGTTCCCTGTTCACCAGTGAAACTAAGCCCAGAGCCTCAGTTCCAGAGAGTCTGCTTTCCAAAGTGACAGTTACCTAATTTGACAAAGTCATCGAAAGGGGTAAAGCTAGAGAAGATTGGCAATACCACTAACTGGCTGTGCATATCTGTACATTCTGCATTTACAAATTCCACCAAGTGCAGATTGAAAATATTCAAAAAAATAAAAAATAAAAACAATAAAAAAATAATACAACAATAAAAAAATACAAGTAAAAACAATACAACAAAACAACTAATTACATAGCATTTAGAATGTATTAGGTATTATAAGTAATCTAGAGGTGATTTCAACTATATGGGAGGATGTGCATAGGTTATGTGAAAATACTACCCTCTTTTACATCAGGAACTTGAGCATCCATGCATTTTGGTCTGGGAGGGGGTTTCCTGTAACTGATCCCCAACAGATACCTGAGGGACGATTGTAATCACAGCCTTTTCCCAGGTGCATTTTAACAGTGGCCTTCTGGAGACACTATGCCTATGTTTTTGTCTAATTGTGAAAAATTAGGATGGGTGCAGAAAGGTAGCTGATGGGCAAGATGAGAGGTTGGTGTTTCAGGAAATGCCTCTGGAATCAGTCCCTTTCTAAATTTGCTTATAGCTCCAGATCTAGGAATTGTCATCACATCACAGAAAACCCAGAGTTCCATTGGTTTGCGTGTTGGTTGGGGGGCGAAGGTATCCACATACCACAAAAATGTTTGCAGGACATTTCTTCCCAACAACCAGAGAGACCTGTAGTATACTCGTATTAAAAGTACCTTCGGCCAAACTGAAAGAATATGAAGTTCACAAATATGGTCATAGCTCAAGTCAGTGAATTCGTGGCTTTGTGTAGGGTCATTGATGAGACATCCTGAGTTGACTAACCAAAACAATTCTCCGTTACCTAGCAGAGTTAGAGAAGAACATTTTGCATAATCCAGATATTTCCCTTCTACTATTGCTGGAATGTTTGTGAGCTGTTGTATTTAACTGTCAACTCTGTATTAATAGATAGTCCTATAAATGTGTCTGGTTAAGAGTTCACAAACCTCAGTGTTTTGCATTTGCCATGCAAATAAAGAGATCTCTTTCCACAGTAAAAACGCTATAAAGCATTAATTTTTTAAATATAAAAATATAAAATAAAATCATGTTACTTGAAAGTTCAAAAGAGTTAGAAATCAAAACTCACAAATATTTCTTTTTTAATGATTCTGGATGCACATTAGGATGTTTCAGTACATGCTAATGTAGTAATATCCAGCTGTCACTTATTGTCATAGATACGTACCAGTACTTCCACAGCAAGATATTTTGATTGGTAAAATGCATTATTCAAAATGAAGATTCCTTTTATAGTGTTTATTCATTTATCATTTTCATCCTGTGAATTCTGGAATAAGTCTTAACCTTACGGTATCTCTGGATGTGTACGCTTTCATTTTATTCCTCAATCTCCTGAAGTTTTCAACAAATAATTTGCTTTTGAAAGGGTTAGAACCTGAAGTTGCCTTTTGATTTCTCCAAACAATGATTTGTAAAGGAACCTTCAGATTCAGAGTTTATCATTTTCTAATTCATCTTAGATTGCTAAAGGAAGCATGAGGCCCATCGCTGAGATGACATTCTTTCTTGGACAGGGTTATGCCAAGGTTTTTTTTTTGTATTAATAAGTAAGGAAGTCATCTGTTAATATTGGGCTGCCATTGTTTAGTCAAGATGGAACTGTATGCATTGGAAGTATGTGAATGATCATAGAACATTATGAAAACATAGTATGTTTCTATTCTTTGCTCAGAGATCCTGATTACTTAATAGAGCTTATAGTGCTTAATAGAATGGAAGAAAACTTGTTAAAATGCTTAAAACTTTTAAGGTAAAGGTGTCAATATCACAGTGTACAAATTCGGCCTTAAATAGCCAAATATTAGAACATACACACATACCTTTTAAAAAATATCTCTGATGTGTTATAGCATACTCAGTACCAAATCCCCATCACAACTCCTTCACAATATTTCTTAGCCAGGCAGGTAGCCGAAATGTTTGGGACTCGGGATAATATTGTGTGAGGATCGATGGGAGAGATTTGGGGCCCATTTTTTAGCCATATCAGGGAATCTTCTATTTCCTAAGCTCACTCACACTTGGAATTTATACAAATCCAGACTACAGGTCCTTTCTCCTCCTGGGTGTTTTTTGGTTTGGTTTTTAACCTGGCTAACATCTAGTCTTTGCCTGTAGTGGTCTTAGCCCTCTATCTCTCCAGCTTCCTCCAACTCCTCCTCTGAATTTAGTGAGCTGGCATAATACTTTACTACTGCATTCTGAACATGAAGTTGTCATTCTGGGGTTCTTATCAGTGAAGATTGTCCTTAAAACTAAAATTTAGAATTTTAATTGCCAACATAACACCATCTTTTCTTACTCCTATAGTTGTGTTGTTTTGTTTTCAATAGGACGCATCTGTTTGAAATACATTTCTTTAGATATTTTTATTACATCTCATGAGCTACCTTTTCCCCAGTATGTAAATGGCTCTCTGGAAATAAGGTAGATACTTTTGATGGTTCACACTTGTAGATACTATGTTGTTTGTTTGTGGAAACTGTAACAATAAATTCTACAATTATTTAAAAAAATAAGTTTTTATTAAACTTTTGAGATAATTGTAGATTCACAGGCAGTTATAAGAAAAAATAGAGGCAGTACCTTTTGCCCAGTTTCCTCCAATGATAACATCTTGTAAAACTATTGTACAACAGCGCAACCAGGATATCGACATTGGAATAGTCAAGATACCATTTCCTTCACTGCATGTGTCCCTCAGGGTTAGCCCTTTTATAGCTGTATCTACTTCCTACCCTTGCTACCATTAATATCTTGTCATTTCAAAAATGTTATATAAATGGAACTATATAGTATGTAACTTTCAGGTATTAGTTCTTTCCAATCAGCATAATTCTCTGGGGATTTATCTAGGCTGCTGTGTGCATCAGTTCAGTCCTTTTTATTTCTGCATAGCATTCCACGGTATGGATGTGTAACCATTCACCCCTTGCCTAGGAGTATAATTGATGGGTCCTCTGGTAGTTGCGTGTTTAATATTTTTAAGAAACTGACACAATGTTTTCCCAAAATGGCTGTGCCATTTTATATTCCCATCAGCAGTATGACAGTGATTCAGTTTTTCGGCATCTTCACCAGCATTTGGTGGTGTCATTTTCTTATTTTAGCCATTATGACAAGTTTATAGTGATAGCTCATTTTGGTTTGAATTTGCATTTCTTTAATGGGTAATGACGTTGAACTTCTTTTTATGTGCTTATTTGCCATCTGTGTAACCTCTTCAGTAAAATGTCTCTTTGTGCCTTTCACCTCTTTTCTACTTGGATTGTTTTTTGACTGTCGAATTTTAAGAGTTCTTTATATATGCTTGATAGCAGTCCTTTGTTGAATACGTGATTTATACTTTCTGCCAGTCTATAGCTTGTCATTTTTATTCTCTTTTACTGAGTTGTTCACAGAGCAAAAGTTATTAATTTTGATAAAAATAACTTTATACTTAGTTGGCAACAAAGATACCTAAAGTTTCTTCTGATAGAAAAATTTGCCCTAGATAATGTAAAAAATCATTTTTATATATTCATAGATCCGTCTCCACAAATTTAACCTTCACTATAATAATTTAAACAGAGCCCTAAGTTATAAATGGGATAATTGTCTTTTCTTGCCCAAATCTTTCATTGCACATTCACTTCAAATAACATTTGTTGAACACATACTCTGTGCTGAGGAATGAGGATATAAAACTCATAATTTGTAGTTTCTTTGCTCCAGGGACTTACTGGATGACATCTCAATTTTTATTTGGTAATTTCCTTCCAGTAAGCTCATGACAGTCTTGTTTTCTAAATCTTAACTGCCTTTTGATGAAAAAGAGAGATAAGGTCTTAATTTCTCTTGTGAAACCTGGAGAAATAAAATAACTTGCATGTTCCTCCATAAGACACAGTAAGAACATTCTCACAATCCTGACTTTTACTACCCAAACCCTATTTTGCAAACCAGATGCTGTTTCTTTGGACATAGCAGGTTGCTTTTAAATTGTATCAGAACTTAACAAAAAGTCACAATGACTAAGTAAGCAGAGCTTTAGAGGACTGCTTGCCATATTAAAATTTAAACGTGACTTTTATGTGTTGAGTTTATACTTATGTAAAAATGAAATCTACATTTGGGTTAGTATTAATCCCTGAAAGATCAAAGAAGTGATTTTCTAATGGCAGGATGATGAATGGTTATTTCTGTGTTTTTCAATTTGACTGATATCTGATCATTTTTAAAACAATCATTACTTTTGGGCATCATGTTATTTAGTATAGAGAGCATTGTTTAACCTGTGAAGATGTGAGTAAGTTTGATTAGGAGAGGATTGATTGATGATTAAGAGTCCACAGGGTAATGCGTCATCACAGTTGTTTCCATGGTGAAGAATTGTGATGTCACAAACTCATGAGACCGTGACTCAATGAACCCTTTGGACAGAGGATAAAAAGTAATAGCTTACCAACATGTAGCCATCCTTGCTTTATATGGTATTATTAATTAAAATGAAAACTGTGGTATTTCTCTCAGCGAGATTATATAAAGATATTACACATATTCAGACTTGCCTGAACACGGCCATTCTGGTTTTAAATTGAGATTTTACAAAAAGAAAAAAAAATTCATAAACAATTTGACTTAGGATCGTGTATTCATTAGGAAAGACCTTTTCCTTTCACCTTCTGAAAAGCACGCTCATTAATCACAGGTAAATTCAGGCCAATTTTTATAGTATACTTTTTCATTAGTTAATAGTCTTGTTTTTCACTTTCAAATATTGGCAGTGAATACATAGAAAAGGTCTTCGTGCTCTCATGCTCAGAGATTAAGAAAATAGTTTACAATTTAAAATTAGGCACTTTCCCTGAGAGTTTTGCTTGGTACACGCTTTAGGCTAGGTTTCTATGACACACACAGCCAGATGCAAATGACTTGGCCGTCATCACACCTTCTTGCTGTTTGCACCATCTCCGTGGAAGCAAACATCCAGGCTGCTGGAAGCGCACACTTGGCTCTCTACGAGTCAATTATTTCATGTACCTGGGAACTTGCAGACCTTCCTCTGACTCTTTAATATCAATCGAGACAATCCCTCTGCTTTCAAGCCTCTTCAAGGATCTCAGAGAGCAGCTTTTACTTTGGAGTCCCGAGAGAGACCATTCAAAAAGCGAACCTTGTTTTTCACCAAGAAATTAGAAATCTAATGCTAACAGTGGGCACCAAGGCTTAACATAATGGAAAAGGCATCAGGGACACTGAGTTCTAGACTGTTTTACCAAGTAATGATGTTTAACTCTTGTACGTGGTTTTCTCATGTAAGTGAGAATATATCTTAACTTGTAACACAGAATAGTTGTGAGAATCCAAAATAAAACATATTTAAAGATACTAGTGTAAGGAAGTCAAACATGTCATTGTTCTCATTTAAAAGTGGGAGCTAAATTATGTGTACACGTAGACAGAGAGAGTGGAATAATAGACACTGGGGACTCGGGAGGGCGGCAGGCAGGTGAAGGATGAGAATTTACGCGATGGGTATGATGTACACTATTTAGGTGATGGCTATACTAAAAGTCCAGACTTCACCACTATGCAGTAGTATATCCACGTAGCAAAACTGCACTTGGACCCCCTAAATCTACAAAATTTTTTTTAAAAGCTCCTAGTTTAGTGCTTGGTATAAAGTCAGTGCTTCATAAATTTTTTTTTTTGCATTTCTTTTTTTTTATTTTTTTTCCCTTTTATTTCATCATATAATGGGGGTACAAATATTGTTAGGGTTACATACATTGCCCCAACCACCCCTCCCCCCCCACATGCCAGAGCTTCAAGTGAGTCCAATCCCCAGGTGGCACAATTTTTTTCATTCATAATATATATCGAAAAGATCTTATCTCAATGTTTTTCGTGCAAATAAGGCTTAATTCCTTTTTCTACCTGCAAGGCATACAGGGAATTCTTTCGCCATGATTTCCATCTTACTCTCTTCTGCGAGAACACATAGCTGGTACTCACGGGTCCATACAGGAGAGAGAGAGCTACCCAGAAGGAAGACAGCATCTGCTTTTCTCCACTTAAACACTGACCCTCCTCCGCATAGACTCAAAGACTCTCTTCCTTCTGCACATTTGCCTGAGCCTAGACTCAAAGAATCACCTTCATTATGAACTAAAGGAAATCAGATCCACTTTTTTCCTTCAAAGCCCCTCTGGCTCTTTGGCACTTGCCACTTCCTCCTCATTTGGAAAGACTTCATCATTTTCTGTCTCACAAAGCAGCCCTATTGTTGCTTATTTCCAGCACAGGGAAAACGTGAAACACCTCACTCAGGGCTGCAGAACAATGGAAGTCCCTGGAAAAAGAATGGTTTGAAAGGGAAACCCAAGTTGCTTCTCGGGTATTCCGAAATCCAATTGTTTTACCTTTTTAAAAAATTTTCAGAAAAATGTTAAGATCCTTTTGGATGCCATTTCATAAAGCCTGGGATAGAGACAAAAGTCTTATTTCACTGTGTGCCCCAAACAGTATATACTATATAGTATATACCAGACTAAGATAAAGTAAAGAATTAGAAATGGATTTATCGAGGGCATGAAATTAAAAACAGGCTCCACTCAATCAACTCCCTTTCAGGGGGCTGTCAAGCTAGACTTAAACTAGTCTAATCGAGGTGGGAGGTGGATTCCAAACTTTAAAAAGAGTAGATGTTTAATAACTACTCAATGAAGAGTTACTGAATACACTAACTATGAGTCTCTCAGAAAGCAGGAAGGCTTGTCTGTCTGCATGCTGCGTGGCCAAGCCTCTTGCCTCCCAATAAGCCCCTGGCTTAGAATTTACCAAATCAATCACATATCTCCCATTCCCAGTAAATGGTAAAGTTAGTAATCTACTCCCTTTAGTGACAATGGACAAAGGACTACAAGCATAAGTAAAGAAATAGTAGGACTGAGGGATGGATCGACTTTTACGTGCAAAAAGATACAACAAGATAGACATGGTTAAGAAATAGACTTAGCTTGAACAAGGATGGGAAAGTGGCAGCTAATGCAAAAATAATAGCAATGGTTACAGATTTCTGGGGAAAGAACAGGACAGACATTACGAAGTTTCCCATTTTGCACTAGAATTTCTCCGCATGAATGCAAATTTCTAGTAAGCATTCTTAATTGTTTTGTGGGCTGATACGCATTTTTCTCCTACAATAGATATTAGCCATCTACATTTTATTTACCAAACCTTCCTAGAGAGAAGCATGTATGATTATTTTTTTGTTTATATAAACACTTGCATTTGCAAGAAAATCATGCTTTTCCAGAATTGCATTTCTGGTGAGAAGTTTCTTAAATGTAAAGTGAGGAAAAAAAGTATGGCTCTAGAAAATATTCTAGTGATTTTTTGACAGTATGGACTCTACTGTGTGTTCTTGTCTTGGATCATTATCAATGGCACAATGCTTTGATACTGCCTGGAGATTAAGCGAGATATACAGTACCATTTTCTTATGTTTTCCCATATATGAATGATTTTATGTACACGGAATTCTGAATAGATGAAACATGTTTTAATCTTCTATTTTTCTACTTTGTAAAAGAGCCAAGGCAGCATCCACTAAGTCATTAAACCAATTGACTTGTTAATGGATTGGCGTGACTCAAACATTTTCTAAAGGGTGAACCCACATTTTGGTAATCCCATGCACTTTCATCATATATTTCTGTCTGTTCCCCAATGCTATGATGAAGACACATCATTCTTTCCTTGGAAGTCTCATGATTTTGTCCAGTAGAAGAGTTGCTTTTGACGATTGTAAATCTAGCAGTAAAAAGAGCTTGTCTGACAAATGAGGCCACCTTTAAAAAATGTCATTTTGGGCCTTGCTCATCCCACCTTTAAAGTAAGAGGTGGGATTAACTCATCTCACTCACTAACCTGGTAGCTTTAACTAACAAAATGATTGATCTCTCTTTGGAGCAAGATCAAACAAAAGAAGTGCGTGCTTCCTACCTGTTGCCTTTACACGTAGTTGTGATTCACAGGAAATTTGGGGAGAGAAGTAGCCATTACGGATGTTTCTTGCCAGGCGGTAACAAGATTGATCATGACCTGAGGATCACATGCTATAGTCATCCCCCTGTATCCACTGGGGATTGGTTCTGGGACCCCTTGGAGATACCAAAATCCACAGATGCACAAGTCCCTGATATAAAATGACATACTATTTATATATAGCCTACGCGTATCCTTCCATATACTTTCAGTCATCTCTAGATTATTTATAACATCTAGTACAATGTAAATGCTATGTATGTAGTTACACCATATTGCTTTTATTTTTTCCCAAATATTTTCAATCCACGGTTGGTTGAACCCGCGGATTCAGAACCCATGGATTTGGAGAGCTGACTGTAATAGCCAAAAACAAGGGTGGCTGGTGATAGGCACTCCATCTGTCCCCAAGTAGATCTCCCCAAACAGTCCTGCTGGTATGTTCTTCATTTCTCAAGATTACTGAACCACATGATTCGCTTCTCTCTGTTTATTTCACCTTCTAGGTGACCTGGGCTCCGCGTGTGCAGTTCAAGTCCTACTAGGAGCCCTGAATCAAAATGAACATTACCCAGAAATAAAAATAAACAAACCAAAAAAAAAAAAAATAGACAATGACACTTGGCCAACTGACTTCTACTCTTTCCTCTCTCCTCTCTTTTCTTTGATTATTTCTTACCTAGTTAGAATAGCCCAGGTTCATTTTTATTTTCTTCCTCTGACATCTAAAAGGATCATCTATTAAGATTAAATAAGGAAGGCCTGACTGTCACAAACCACTCCAGGATTCATCAGAAGTGAGGGTGTTTCATATGGATTCCTCATTGCTTAAAATTTGGCTCTAAGCACCTGAAGGTCACCAGACCCAAGAGATTAGGCTTTGTCATGTATTTGTCATATATCAGGTGAGAATGTTCTTTAAGAAGACTGCTTTGGACCACTTATACTATCCTGGATTAAGCTTAAGCCTATTATCCAAAGTGGGGCGACACAAGATCAGGAAAATGGGCTCCACATGTACTCACCATCAAATTGGTA
>VBSM01000500.1:2248436-2264302 GCA_008086735.1 Cheirogaleus medius
TCCCCGCTCAAGACTTCTTTTGCCAGTGACTAATGTTTGACGGCATTTGTTTGAGATTTGGGTTTCAAGAGGATTTCTAACCAGGTTCTTTATTTAGTCAATAAGAAGAAAATATCTAGGGCTTAAATAAGTGTAATCTCTCAAGATCTTGAATTTGACACTTTCATAATTTTTACATAATTGTAGCTCCAGGGGATTGGAATCTGCTCTTTTAGCTGGCCTGAGTCTGAGAGGGGGATCCAAAGTCTGTGCGTTGTTTTATTTTATCTTATTTTTTTACCCCCTAAAGCGCTGGAAATGGTTGGCCCTGATGTGCTCCTAAGGCGACCGCAAGATGAGGCAAAACAGGATTGAGATGAAAACCAAGCTCACCCACATCCTACGTCAATTAGCTATTTTCTTTTTCTTTGTAAACAAGGGGAGGGGGGTGGGCTGTAGCTATTCCTCCCAGCCCCCCCTCCAGAGATCTCTGCCGCTGCTGCCCCTCTGCCCCCAACATAAGCTGACAACACAAAATGTTTTCTCAAAGTGCTCAGTGTTTACTTTACGCTGGCTTCATCTTAAAGGTCATCGTCGCATTGAATTATCTTGGGAGAATCTTCAGAACGGTGGGGTGTGTGTGTGTGTGTGTGTGTTTCTGTGTGTGTAGGAAGGATACGGGGAGAATTAGGAGGTGAGTCTCCAAAGAACAAGTTGAAAAGAGAGTATTGAGGAAAGTGGTGTTTAAAATTGTGCAAAGCGACATCAGTTGTTGATAAAACTAAGCGCTCACTGGGGACTTGGTTGTCTCTCTAGTCTAAATAACAACAACAACAAAACAAAACGGAATTCCAAAATTGCTGCCACTCCATTTTTTCCAGGTGCAAGGCTTTTTTTAAGATTTTAAAAAAAAAAAATGGAACCATGGACAATGTACTTCGTTGCACTTGAGCAAAGAAAAATTCATTCATTCATTCATTCATTCATTCTCACTGAGTACCTATTATATGCCAGGCAATGTACTAGGCACCTCCAAAAATGAATAAGATACATGCTGAAATTCACAGTCTAGCAGAACAAACATAAAGCAAAGAGTGGAAATACATTATGGCAATAAATATTTGGACTCTATATAGAGTAAGGATATTTCAGCTAAATCTTAAAGCCTGAGAAGGAATGTGCCATTCAAAGACAGGAATGGGGAGTGAGTACTTCAGGGAAGATACAAGCTGAGCATAGTGTAGAGTGATAACAGAACTCACTGTATTTGGGGAAGGGCAGGCAGTTCAACATGGTTGGCACAGAAAGTTCTGGGATGGGAACGGGCTGGCAAGAGAAGAGATCACTGAAGCCAAAGTAATTGAACTGAGATTGAATTTTAGATATGATAATGTCTATAAGAAATCTGGCAACATGGTGGGCAGGTGACTCTACTAGAACAAAGACAGAATATTTAGGCTTTCAGGGGACTAAGCAGGAATGGATTACTTTTGTTGAGCATTTACTGTGGATTGGACACTGTGCCTGATTGTATTACGTATTTCATCTCCTTTAATTTGCACCGCAACGTTGTGACTTAAAGTTGATAAATTAAATAAAAGATAGGTGTGGTGGTGTGTGCCTATAGTCCCAGCTACTTGGGAGGCTGAGGCAGGAGGATTGCTTGAGTGCAGGAGTTAGAATGTAGTGTGCAATTATAGCACCTGTGAATAGCTACTGCACTCTAGCCTGGACAACACAGCAAGACCCCGTGTCTAAAAAATTTTTTTTCAATTTAAAAAATTAAATTAAGGCAGAATTGAATGAAAGTCAAATGAAGAACATAGCGGAGTCTCTTAGTCTTTGTCTTGAGCTATGTGCCAGGAAGGAGATGGCGGTGAGGGTCAGATGGTTGCCGTGCTTTCGTTTGCTTATCTGAGAGCCTGTGTAAGTTTTAAACTAAAGAAGTCAGTTGGCAAGTGAAGAAGAGAAGAGGCCTCCCACAACCATTTGGAGAAAAATTGGGAAGCCTTCTCTCATGTTTCTTCTGGCAATTGAATCAGGAAATTTGGGGGCACAACTGTTCTGACCCCATAAAAACAGGGATGAAATTGAATTATTTATAGCAACTATTTGCTTCTTGGCCTCTCAATGGCTCCTTGGGTTTACTTGACTGACCTTTCAAAGCATTGGATCAGGTCATTGGAAAATACTTCTTAAAGCCTTAAATTTAAATTTAAATTTAAATTTTTGTTTTGTGTTTTCTTTTGTTTCATTTTATTTATTTGGGGAATCTGAAGTTTGGATGTTCGCCTATCAAACTGACTTCCTTCTGATCAGGTCGGTCCCAGAAATAAACATCTATTTGGGGACCTACTGCGGTGACAAGGAGACACTGTTTGCCTTCAATGAGCTCTAAATCTAGCTGGAGGGGTAACACCTATGGGGTGGGCTGGCAATGAGGAGTGGGTTTTGCTTGGTGCTACAGTGGTGGTATAAGCTGAAGAGGGAGCGTTTGGGACTGACTTTGAGATCGGGAGGCTTTACAGAGGAGGTGATATTGGAGCTGGACCTTGAATGAAAAGTAGTATTTCATGAAATGGAAAACGGAAGGGCATTCCAACCTGAGAAGACAGTATGAATCGAGGTGCAGCGGCACGCACGTGTAGTTCTTGTCCAAAAGATAATAAATAGCACAGGGCTGCTGAAGTGTAGGTGCACAGGTAGGAGGATGGAAGTGGGAAATAGCTAATCCCAGAGAGATAAATTGGGGCTTTATTGTAGAGACCTTTGCATGCCACACTGAGTAGCTTTGAATTAATTCTCTTGACAACTATGAGCCATTACATATTTCAAAGGATAGATCTGGTAGAAGAACAGAAATATAGATGATGATAATACTCGAATATGTAAACTTCTGTTGTGAGTCCAAGAGTCTATCTGGACTAATATTTTGCTTAGGCTGTTTGAACCAAGTAAGAATAAGAAATAATAAAGTGTTTTCTCTGATACAATATTGAAATAGCTTTTTAGCTATCGATTCCACTAATATCCCTTTAATAAGACATTTATTCCGAATAGACACCATCCCCATGGCAATATTTTTTTTTTTTTTTTTGAGACAAGGTCTTGCTTTCTCCCGGGCTAGAGTGCAGTAGTGTCATCATAGCTCACTGCAACCTCAAACTCCTGGGTTCAAGTGATCCTCCTGGCTTAGCGCCCTGAGTAGCTGGGACTATAGGCAAGTGCCACCATACCAGGCTAATTTTTTCTATTTTTTGTAGACACAGGGGTCTCACTCTTGCTCAGGCTGTTCTTGAACTCCTGGCCTCAAGCAGTCCTCCCACCTTGGCCTTCCAAAGTGCTAGGATTACAGATGTGAGCCCCTGCACCTAGCCTCCCATGACAATCTATTGATTGAGATAATGAGGAAAGCAGGTCAGATTCTACATAGAATACAAACTACTTTTTCTGTTTAGGAATGCCACCCTCCATTGGTGTCTACTCTCATTAAAAAGACAATTCCAAGAAGCACAAAGAAAATTATGTCAATTTACTTACGTCCTGACTTCCAGGGATTAGGAACCAGATTATGTACCTTTAACTCATTTAAATCTTGCCATGACTTTGAAATTTCCTAAGGTTCTAGGTCTTTCTTTGAAAATTTGGAATGCTTCTGGAAAGATAATTTGCATGATCCTTTTTCCTTTGGAAAAAATATTCTGGTCAATGTTGGAATCAAAAAAAGAAAGAAAAAGAAAAACCAAGGCAACATATGTCTTGCTCCTTAATATATTGTTTGGAATAATGTCTCATTGATGAACTAAGTATTGGAGCTTGGTGCACAGAAGCTATCGAAGGGTGTGTTGGTGCAGAAAATCGGGTTCATTATTTCTCATTTGCAATATAAACGAGCAGTAAATCACCCCATAAGGGGGTGTATGCATTAGGGCCTCCCACATAAACTTCACCTCGGCAGGCGTAAACATTTTCTTATTATCGCAAATAATCAACAGGAGAATAGCAAATGCAAGTTTAGCTTTTCTCCAGAATGTTTATCGTGGTTACTTTAAACTGTTTATAGGAAAGAGAGAACTATAAATGTCTTTCAGGAGGTGGGGAGGACCATATGGCGAAGAGGGCTTCTCTGTGATAAAATGTTTGGTTAAGTTTTAGGCAACACATGGTCCTTCCATACCAATTATTTGTCATTTCAAACGTTGTTGTTGATATTCAATTCCTGAAACAAATAACACCGACCTAAAACATTTATAATAACGGCAGAAACGAGGTTCATTTTAGCACTGCTAGGATGCAGCTGTGCCTTGCAGCCCCCTCAGCCCCCCCCAATCCCCCACCCCCCCCACCCCCTGGTCAGCTGTGGCTCAGGGAGGCCCAGCCTCTCTGCCCCTGCACTTCAGAGCAACTCACTCTGGTCTTCAAAGCAAACATTGGATGTCCTCCTCCTCAAGGTTTTCTGCATTGGAGCACTACAAATTGTAATTTTCTCTAAGACAATAGCCTGTGTATGCAATGCCCCGGGGAGGAGGTTAATTTCTGATGCATAAAGCATGCCATACCTTGAAAAGTATACCTCAGATACAGCCTGGACATTAACTGGGTGTTAGTTGAACAGGCAACATCTCTTCGTAAGTGGCCATCAGATTAGTATACGCATCAGATTTTGTTTCTTGGTCTGTCCAAGTTCAAGGAGTAGTGAATGAGGTTAGCCAAAGAGGAGACAGACCTGGTCTCGAGGCTTTTGTGTGCCATGGTCTGTTCTACTTCATTTACACTGAAGGGACTAAAACTTCTCTTGATAAAGCTCTCAGAAAATCACAATGGCAAAAACCTGGACAAGACAGTCCGAGAGCCTTTTTGAATATTTCTCTATTTATATCGATTACGTTATTGGTATAATCCCTTAAAAATAATTAAATGTCACATTATTTTGTCCAAAGTTTATTGACTAGGACAATTAAAAATAAATCCTTTGCAGTTTCCCCTTAATGTCACCTGTTTTGGCCTATCCTGTTTTATTTCAGTGAAAAGGAACACACCCCACCCCACCTATACCCCAAAACACAGACAAACATACTTTTCTTTTACTCTGTCTTTCTTTTATGTTTCTTTATGTATTGGAACGTGTTATGAGATGATAAAGAGATGACTAAGGCAAGGTTTTTAATCCAAGATATTTACAATACAATACACAAGGGAAGACATGGATGTCAACGGAGAACTATGACAGAAATTCAGCGTGATGCATCTTACACTGTTCGTACCAAAAGTAGTGTGAAAGCACAAAGAAGAGATAAATGTTCATTCTGATGGGTGTGGGGATAAGAATGAAGAAGACTTCATTCAAGAGATGGAATTTGAGTAGTAAAAGGATGAATTTGGTTCCAAGAGATAAGGAGAAGGAAAATAATACTTAGAGAGCTCATAAAATAAAACAAACAGCAAAACCTACTCTGTTCTTATTTTTGGACATCTTCCTTCCCTCCCTTCCTCCTTCCTTCTCTCCTTCCCTTTCTTCTTTTCTCTCTCTCTATATATATGAAACTAAAATTCCATTACTGGCATTTATAAAATGGCTTATGGTGTATATCAGTAGTTCTCAGTGGGGTAGTATCTACTGCCTTGGTAGCTTCTGGCAATTTCTGGGGTTATTTTATTAGCAGATAATAGAGGACTACTAGCATTAAATTAGCAAGGCCAAGGATGGGCAAGATAGTTATTGCACATGAAGGATTGTCCAGCATCCTACCCAATGCTCGAGTCCAACAGGTACTCATGCAGATGAAAAACTTATTTATAATCATTTTTGTCAAGTGCCTAACTCCGTTTTATATATAACTTTTTATGATTTAATATACACTGAATTTTGCATATACACTGAATATGCAATCACCCACATAAATCAAATGAAAAAATGTATTTTGTTTTGCTCAGAAATGTATTGCATTTTTCACAAATTCTCCCATGATTTTCACAAATTTTTAATTCATTTCACAAATGAATTTTTGCATTTTTCACATGATTTCAGAAAAACACATCATTCCATTAGCTTGTGTGACTTCAGTCACCAATTCAGTGCGAGAGTGTATAAGTCTTGCAAACAGAGGTGCAGGCATTGGAGTACTTCTTCATGGCCTCCAGAGCAATGGGTCTGGGCAGGTACCTGCTGAAATACAGTGTAGTATGCTGCAAAGCACGGATGCTATGGAATGCTCACACTCTCTTACCATTCACTCTAACCACACACTAGCTGTGTGACTTTGGGAAAGTTATTTAACCTCTCTGGGTCACATTTTCCTTATCTATAAAATGGAAATTCTACTAGTACTTATCTCACAGATATTAAAAAGGTTTGAGAGCTAAGAGTAATGCCTGGCATAGAATTAGTATAATTGTTCACTACTAAGTTCACATCCCTTCTCTAAAACTCTTGGGACCAGATGTGTTTTAGAATTTAGTGTATTTTTGAAAGGTAATCTGGTACATGTATGTGTATATTATGTAATACTATTAGTGGAATCTTAGCACCTATAATCAAAACCATTAATTTTTCTGCCCAAGAACTTCTGCCTATTCACACTAACAGGAAAAATAAAGACCACAGCAGTTTCATTTGTGCTATATGAGATTTTGCTGCCAAATGAGTTACAAAATTTTTTTGATTTTCTGAGCCATTTGGGTTGCAGAATTGTAGAAGAACTGTGTATCTGTATTTTATTATTTATCACAAATTACTTTCCTTTATTTCTCTTTTATATGGCAGTTACTATTTTGATTTAAAATGATCTTTGTAGGTAAATTATAGCATCTGTAAATTTCATTTCAAGATAGCTATCCTAAAAACTTTTATCCAAAGGGTCTGATAGTGTTGAGAACCACAGATGTATGGCCTTTATTGTTTGAGGTTTTGTTTTTATGCATATTTCAGTCGATGTTCACCAAAACTCTATGAGATACGTCCTTACTTTAGAGAGAAGAAAACTAAATACAAGGGCGATAAAAACTTGTCAAATGCCTCGATCTTACTAAGGGAAACAATAGTTATTGACCCAGATCCCATTCCAAGTCCAATCCTCTTCCCATTCCTCTTTTTTTGTTGTTGTTGTTGGTTGGGATAAGGTCTTGCTCTGTCGCCTAGGCTGGAGTACAGTGGGGTCATCATAGTTCACTGCAGCCTCGAATTCCTGGGTTCAAGAGATCTTCCCACCTCGGCCTCCCAAAGTGCTAGACTGCAGGTGCCACCGCTGCCCCCAGCTAATGTTTTAGTTTTTTGTAGAGGTGAAGTCTACTCCTGGCCTCAAGCGATCCTCCCACCTTGGCCTCCCAATCCATTTCTCTTCTGATGCTTCAGCCACAGCTGGGGCAGAAGCACACCACATTCCACCTGTGACTCACAAGTGACTGGAGTTAAAAATTATAGGAGGGAACACATAGTGGATAATAATGAGCCACTTCCCATTGAAAGGTTCATTTTTATGCTATTATATTATTATCTAATGTAGCTTCATTTCTTCCTACCTTGCTAACTAAAAATTATTTAGTACCTGCATCTGGTTTTCCTCCCTTACTCTGAAAATGTTTTCATACAGAAGAAATTTTACCTTTTTAAAATTTCTTTTACCTAATCTTCTTTTTAAAAATATCTATGACCTTGAGAAAGAATACAATTGATAGTGCTCAGTACTGGAAATTATAATAATAACAATATGTAGTCAAGCACCGCATAATGACATTTAGGTCAAAGATGGACCATGTAGACAATGGGGGTCCAACAATATTATAACAGAACTGAAAAATTCCTATCACCTATTGATGTAGTAGCCATCGTAACATTATAGCAGAGTGCTTTATTCACGTTTGTGGTTGTGGTGATGTAAACAAACCTACTTTACAAACTTCATCAAGTGAAAAAGTTACAGTAAGCCAAGGTTAATTTGTTATTGAAGACAGAAAGATAATTTTTTATAAATTTAGGTATGCTAAGTGTACAGTGTTTATAAAGTCCAGGTTTTCACATTCCCTCGCCACTCACTGACTCACCCAGATCAACTTCCAGTCCTGTGAGTTTCATTCGTGGTAAGTGCCCTACATAGGTGTACCATTTTTTATCTTTTATGCCATGTTTTTACTGTACATTTCCCATGCTATGTTTAGATACACAAATACTTACCATGGTGTTCTAACTGCCTACCGTATTCAGTAGAGTAACACACTGTACAAGTTTGTAGCCTAGAAGCAATAAGCTGTACCATATAGGCTAGATGTGTACTAGACTGTATCATCTAGGTTTGTGAAAATTCACTCCATGATGTTCACACAAGGACAAAATCACCTGAGGATACATTTCTCAGAATGTATCCCCATCGTTAAACAACACATGATTGTATTAGAAGGCAGAAAAACAAATTCAGGCCCTAACTTAGCCTACCTAGACAGCAAATCATTTTGCTTTATGAACCCCAGTTTTTCATATGATTTGCTGCAAGAATTAAAAGAGGTATCTTACATGATCCCACCAGAGTAACACCTGCCAAATAGTGCACATTTAATACTAAACCACAGTTTTTATATCTATAAAATAGAGGATTTATACTATCTCAAGAGCTTCTCTGCTTTTGAAATTCGATTACTATAGAGTAATTCCAGATTATCCCCCATGGAATCAAATCTCTTTTGATGACCCATTGTTTTTCTGAGTTCTTACGAATTTCATCACAGCCCAACTTGACCCATACATATAATGCTAATAGACTGTTAATTTCGATGTCTTTACTAATAAATTATATTTGCAAGTTGAATCAAAACAACAGTATAGTAGGCTCTGCTCAAGACAAAATAAATAAGATATTACATTAACCAGTCAAAATATTTTTAAAAAATCAAGAAGCAATCACTGAATAGCTTTCCTTGATTTAGATAGCAATTAGGTTAATAATCAAATGAGACTGATAATCAGAGCTGAGGAACCCAATTAACAGGATTGCAACATATTTTTTTAAACCTCTTGAAAGATCACATCACTGCAGAATAGGGAGGTCTATTTATGACTAATGCCCTTTGCTCTTTATTGTTTCATTGGATGTCAGTCCTTAGAAGAAAAACTGTTTCAAACAATCTTTTATTCATAGAGCTTTATTATTTTAGAATCATTTCCTATGTATGTGCAACAGAATTTTCTTCTCTATAACAAGAAAACGAATTCTCTAAGTGAAAAACAATGCATTTAACACACCCTTGTGTTTCACAAAAATCCAACAGTGTTTTTTGACCTACAGTTTGATAATTAGCACTCTTGGTTTGCTTACATTCTTGTTCTTTCACAAAAGATGTGGTCTTATGTTTTAAAAAGACCTAGAGAAAAATAAAATGTACAATTTATCCTTAAACAACAATAGGTTCACTTATAGGTGGATTTTTTTCTGCCTCTGCCACCCTAAGACAGCAAGACCAACTCCTCCTCTTCTTCCTCCTCCTCCTCTACTATTTTTTCATTCTTGCAGAAAGCAAATCATTTCAATCCCATCAATGATTTTTTTCTCTAACCCAAACAGAAGAAACCAGAATAGAGGATCCCCTAGTATATAAAGGAAACAGAAATCCCTATTCAGATTTTCAATGTGCTTACTTCATTTAAAAAAAAAAAACAAAAAGTGTAGGCAGGGTTTCCTAGCACTCTGGGAGGCCAAGGTAGGAGGATCACTTGAGGTCAGGAGTTCATTGGAGTTCAAGACTATCTGAGCAAGAGCGAGACCCCATCTCTACAAAAAATAGAAAAAATATTAGCCAGGCGTGGTGGCACATTGCCTGTAGTCCCAGCTACTCAGGAGGCTGAGGCAGGAGGATCGCTTGAGCCCAGGAGTTTGAGGTTGCAGTGAGCTATGATGATGCCACTGCAATCTAGCCCTGGTGACAGAGCAAGACCCTTCCTCAAAAAATAAACCACAAAAAAACAAAAACAAACAAACAAAAAAGTTGAATATGATTTCTTTTAGCAATGACTAGCAGAAAGAAAGTGTTTCTACTTTAATCTCTTCTTTTGAATTGAAGCAGTCCTCTATGTCATTTACATGAGAAATTGGCCCAAATCACTCTGCTACCAGGACTTGGTATGCAAATTAAGGGGATCCATTAAATTCACTAGGGCTTTTTTGGGAAAGGTTTTTGTTTGTTTTGTGTTTGTATTAACAAAATGATGCATAGTGACCAGGAAGGAGGAGTTTCTATTATAGTGTAAAACGTATAGAGGGAATACATATGTATATGTTTGTGGTTACCTAATGGGATATATGCAAATTATTCAGATGCTTGTTCTCCATAGCAGGTTTTTGTCTTCAGTATGTAGATAACTTTAAAAGCACATTGGATCTGTAGGAATTATTTAACTGCGTAGATGTATATCAAAACATCATGTTGTACAGCTTAAATATATACAATAAGAATACAATTAAATAAATAACAGTGCATTGGTTCCACGTTCAGACAGTTTTTCTCTGACCTTACATAGTTTTAGCTTTCCATTTGCAAAGCAGGAATCAAAGAGCTAAAACAATAACGTAACCGGAGACTTTATCCTGATTGTTTCAGATTTCAAAAGCCAATAAATCAGTCATGGGCTGAGGGAGGAAAATTAAAGTCTACCACAACGAACATATTTCTGCCTCTTTTTCTGTTGTTTCCTATAGGTTTTGCTTTATGAATTGCGATGTGCTATTTGCATCATGTGTTGATGTCTATACCTTTTTATATCTTCGTTGCAGATGAAGTCATTTCCCAATATCACTACTTCCTCTGCCTTCTCCCAACAGTTATCTATGAGAAAAAAAAATGTTATTTGCGAGATTTAGCTGATACAGATACTTAGCATTACCAAGAAACTTACAACATTTACTCTAGAGTTTGTGTTCATTTGTTTGTTTCCTCAAATATATATAGCTAAAGGGGAGAGAAAGATCTGCCAGATCTATAAGATAAAACTATGAGTTTTTGGTAAATCTCTTGCTGGATTTCTTTCTATTTCACTAGCTACTCATTCTCATTTTCCTCACTCTTGCTCCTCTGTTTAATGTGTAAAGGTCCAAGCATCCCCAGGACTGATTCTCTTCATATATCATACCTAGTCAAATGGCTTTAAATACCGTGTATACATTGATGACACCCAATACACTAGTTCTGACTTATAGGTCCAACTGACTCCCAGACATGGCTGTCCAGTGGGCATCTCCAATTTAACACCATCAAAACAAAACTCCACGATCCTTTCCAACCAGCTCTCCCGCTGGTCTTGTACATCTCAGTAAACACCACTAAGTACCATAGATGGACCCAAAAAAGATCTTAGAGTGAATGAATGAAAATTGTTAGAAAACATGATCTAAAATGAGTCAGATGATATGTCCAGCTTCTGGTGTGTATTAATGAATGTGGACTTTGTGGACTGGGTATCTGTATACAGCTGTCTTGTTTCTTCCAGAACTGATGAACAAACTTGTTCTACCTTCCCAGATGAAAGAAACTAGACATTTAACTTAAAGTAAGCTCGGTCATCATCAGGTTGAGGCTGTGAGCATTAAGACCGACTGCGGATGACCTGTTGAACCACTTTCTGGGGTGGCTTCTTTTTTTTTTTTTTAGAGATGGGGTCTCGCTCTTGGTCAGGCTGGTTTCGAACTCCTGACCTTGAGCTATCCACCCGCCTCGGCCTCCCAGAGTGCTAGGATTACAGGCGTGAGCCACCGCGCCCGGCCCAGCTTCTTAAGTACCTGTCAGAGTCCACAATTTGAGAGCAAACATAAATAAACCTGAATGCCTTTCTACTTGGAACATGTAATGCTTGAAAATCACCTCTATTTCACTTTTTGCTGGCTGGATCTGCTCATCTTTAAGTTTCAGGGCCTGATTCATCAGTTTCTATAAATCCATTTATAAACTTAGTCAGCATTTTGCTCTGTCAGCCTAAGAGTAAAAGGGGGTAACTGAAGACTTGAAAAAAAAATAAAACAACAAAACAACTTGTTTTTCACTGGGTCTGCTTTCAGATCACTTCCAAGAAAGAGCATAATACGGCAGAAGGTGAGAGTTATCTATGTCTCACTTCTTCATCTGAATACAAAATACATCCTATTTTACTCTTATTTTTTTTGAGTCTTTTGTGCCCCCATTTTTAGACTTACTCAAAAAATAAAGAAAAGTCAATCACTGATGATTCTATTCATATAGGTAAAACACACCCCAGCATGAAGGCTGTATCTAGATGTTAATAGACCATATGTCCTATCGGACTGTAATTTTCACAGCTCTAAAAAGTGAGATACAAATATATGTGTAAAATAACATATATTCCCAGTTACTCAGGAGGCTGAGGCAGCAGGATCACTTGAGCCCAGGAGTTTGGGATTGTAGTGAGATATGATAGTGGCTGTGAATAGCCACTGCACTCTAGCCGGGACAACACAGTGAGACCCCATCTATTAAAAAAATCTTCATCGTAATGATATATAATGCAAGAGTTGCTGAACTTTTAAATACAGGGCTCTGTCATTTATACTGATAGGCTAAATGCCTCTCTCTTTCATTTTTCTCCTTTCTCAGTAAAATAGAACTTGCTCAAATTGCTGGCTCCTACTCTTCAAGTTGACTCAGCTTGTCTTCATGATTTAAAAGTGCTAGAAACATTTTCTTAAAAATTCCTTTGAAAAGAAAGTTTAGATATAAACAAGAAATTTCCATATTTATGGAAGACTGGTTTGCCAAAAAACTTGTCTTCTGGATCTAATTTCAACCACAGTCTGCGTAGGGAACAAGAGAAGCTCCTTCCTTCTAAAACTGCCAATACCTATAAGGAAAGAGCTTGTTTGTGAGCTGTATTCAATAAAAGACCTTAGAGAAGATATCCTTGAACTCGTTACCTGTCTCTTACTTGACTGCAAGTAGCAATCACCCGGAAAACCTTCTCTGCACTTCCAACATTTAATAATCTAACCAACTGTTTTTAAATTAGCTATTTTTCTATACTAGACCTCTAGTAATTAAGTAAAATCACACATTACATCTCTGGGCTTCAGTTTCTTCTTCATAAAATAAGAAGCTTGAAATCGAAAAATTTTAAGTGCTAAAGTTTCCAAAAATCTAGTAAAGGAAGTGAAACTTGTGTGTGCCTGGAACCCTGTTTCTCTGACCTGGATTTTTAGCATTTCCTTTCACTGGCTCCCTTCAGAAAACCCAGTTCTGTGTTCCATCATTAAATTCTGAAGTTGGGAATCTAAAACAGGGGCCCCCAACCTATGGTGACTTGTATAATTATTTCATTATATATTGCAATGTAATAATAATAGAAGTAAAGTGCACAATAAATGTAATGTGCTGGAATCATCTCAAAACCATCCCTCCTACACTCCACCAATCCATGGAAAAATTGTCTTCCATGAAAACAGTCCCTGGTGCCAAAAAGTTTGGGGACCACTGGCCTAAAATCCTGAAATACATTCTTGAAAATTAAATTTTGCTACGACCTCTGAAATGGAAGTCCCAACTTAAAGTTATTTTTACTTTATTTATTTACTTTTTTATTGTTAAGGTGAATCTTGATGTACATATTTATAGTGAAATGATTACTATAGGCAAGCAATTTAACATATCTGTCACTTTCCATAGGTATATGTGTGTGTGGGGGGGGTGAGAAACCTAAAATCTACTCTTTTAGCAAATTTTCAATATATAATACAATATTATTAACTATAATCCTCCTGCTGTATATTAGATCTCTAGATTTATTCATTCTACATAATTGCAAGTTTGTACTCATTGACCTACTTCTTCCTGTTTCCCTCCCCTCTCTGCCCCTGGTAACCACCTTCTACTCTTCCTAAATGTTTGACTTCTTTCAAATTCCAAATATAAGTGAGATCACGCAGCATTTTTCTTTCTATGTCTGACTTCTACTTCCCTTAGCAAGTCTTCCATGTTCATTCATGTTGCCGCAAATGTTAAAATCTCCTTTGTTAAGACTGAATAATATTCTCTTGTAAATATGTACCATAATTTCTTCATCCATCCATCTGTTATTAAACGCTTAGGTTGTTTCCATATCTTGGCTACTATGAATAGTGCTGCCATGAATATAGGAGCGTAGATATCTCTTTTAGGTGTTGAGTTCATTTCCTTTGGGTATATACTCAGAAGAGGGATTGCTGGGTCATGTGGTAGTTCTATTGTTAATTTTCTGAGGAATCTCCATACTGTTTTCCATAACAGCTTTACCAATTTGCATTCCCACCTACTGTGGGAAAGGAATTCATTTTCTCCACACCCTCACCAACTCTTGTTATCACTTGACTTTCTGATAGTAGTCAAACTCTAACTTTAAACTGACCTGGCCTGATACTACATTAAGAATAGGAGAAATTATATTAATATTTAGAATCCCTGACATTCGAAACATGTTTGATGTTTTCAAATTATTTTCACATACATTGTCTAATTTAAACTTATATTGCACTTATGATATATATAGCCAACACAGGACTGTCTTTTAGATGAGGAAACTGAGAATAAGGGATTTTAAGTATCTAGCTCCTAGATTGGGTCTTTATCCAGGTTTCAGAATCCCAGCCAGTGCCTTTTCATACAGTCACAGAATTAGCCCAACTCTAAAGCAGTGATAATAAAAAATAAAATCAATGTTCTTGTCCAAACACCCAGAATGTATGAACACAGAGATGTTAATACTACTGTTGTGGTCCATGCTTCAAAAAGAATGTGGGAGAGTGTTACATGTTTCATTTAGAAAAATGTATGAGATGTTCTTTCTGAAGATGTTCTGTTGCTCACTGCTTGCATTGCACATACAGCTATTAAATCTGCCCAGGTGATGGTTTGTATTAAATATTCTCATTGAACCAGAACTCCTTGCTATCTATGTCATTACCAACTATAAAATTCTAGAATCCTGGGGTTCTTAACATGTTTATTCCTTGCTTTTTTTTTTCTTTTTATCAAACCTTTTCCTCCCAGGTAAAATGGTAATCTAAGCAAAGTAAAAGTCTGCCATAAATTATGAAGTAAGAAAATTCACCTGCCCACCAGCAGCCTCTCTTGTCATTAATGACACAGTCTTTTGGGACAGATCTTACCATCATACCATAAACCTGTTGCCTCTCTTTGTTGGGTGGGAGGAGAAGCGTCTCATGCTGGGTTCATCCTAACGCTGGGGAGTTTCATGTTCTTGAACAAGTTCACTTCTTGAAGGAAAAAAGTCATTGGGCACATTTGAGGCTTTTTGCTGACAGTTAACTTTCTCAAACTGGTGAGCTGCCAAAAAGAGGGACTTCTTTTTTTTTTTAACAACTTCTTTCTGAAAGAATATGACAACAACAACTAAGACATTAATAAAAAACACCAGTGAGCTTTTCGGCAATATGTATTATGATTTTTAAAAATGTTTATACTCTCTAATCCAGCAGTTACTATTCTGGGAAATGGGTCTAAGAATATTATCTTTTTACACAAAGCATTTTCTGAACAGGGGTGTTCAGGACAGTGTGATTTACGAACAGAAAAAGATAGAAAAAACCTACCTGTCCAACATTATGGAAATGGCCACATAAAACATAGCACGTCCACTCCTTTGATATTATACAGTCATGCAACCATGGGGAGAAATTGACAAATTATTAATGTAACAAAACAAAATACAAAAAAAAGTGTATACTTGAAAAAGATTAAAAAATGTGTCAGCAAAACAAATAAATGAATGCATGAAGGAACTGTAAACAACAATGCCACAGGGATGAGCCTTTAGGTCATTTTTATTATTTTTTGTTCTCTGCACTTCTGTATGTTCCCAATTGTCACTGATGATAATAAATATTAGTTATTTTTTTTTTTTTTAA